>JAQIXS010000822.1:0-38091 GCA_034700785.1 Rossiulus vilnensis | reverse complement strand
TTTTATACCACTGACGTTCGACGCACCTCATTTTATTTCATTTGATTGAAATCTCACACAAGTGAAAATTGTAAATTAAATCTCACACTTTAGTGAACATTATTAGCCTATTATATTGGAATTTAATAGTTCCTTGAAACTTTCATGAAGGCTTGTACATTTTACCTTTACCAGTTAGACCCATACAATGTAACTTACACATTTTACCCCAAAATATTTAATTGTGTTGCAAAAACAGTGATTAATTAAAAAATTCAACAATGAACTGTATTTACGGCATACTGAGAAAAAACTAGTTTTCAGTAATTTCGATTCATTAAAGCACATTTCATTATGACCATCTACAAATCATTACATATTTTGGTAATATCTTTAAGTTTTCATCAATAGTATTTCAACATGTTGGAGCTAACTTTAAGAGACACTTGAGGCCTTCCGGTAACCTAAATACTAAAAATGCTCTTAATAATCAGTTTCAAGCTACGACTTTAATTATTTACTTTTGATGACTAATATGTTGATTAATTTGCAAGTTTTCATTTAAATATTGATTCGCGGCCAATATGCATTTCAATTTTTTTTTCGAGTTTTAATTGCGGTGTACTGTTATCGACAAACAGGGCATTCTGAGCTGGCAACGTTCAAAATTAATGCCATGAAACTATAGACGATCCCAAATAACAAAGTGATCTATCGCCAAGTAACAAATTAATTGCAATTTACTGAAATATCCGTTACACATACTTTTAATTTGATGAAAAAGCAATTACTGATGCCACTGTATAAAGAGCGCATTTGATTAATTGTTTGTGAAACATCGAAATTAAAATTAACAAGGAATAACTTTTCATGCAAAATATAACTTGTAAAATTTAAAAGGTTATTGAGCATTGCTACAAGTCGGATCGCGTTTAGACCGGATTAAGATTCCTCTCTTGCGTGTAAAGTATAACAAACTCAATTTAAAAGTATAACCATCAATCTAACGGATATCATCGGACAAAACGTAATCACATTGATGGAGAAAATCGAGTGTTTAACATATTTTTTCAAGAAGTTCTTTTACTATTTGATCTAACGCACATATGCAGGTACACGACGAGGATATTTCGACTAAAACTTGACCGCACATATTTGATACACGCAGCATAAAACTTTACGAAATTAATGTTGGTAGCCACTGGGGAAAGGAGTAGAAAATAAGCATATTCTGCAGATGCGTTTGCTTGTTTGGTCGATGTTATACTTGTATATTCAGAGGAAGTTTTAACTGTCCAAAAACAAATAGAATGTAGTTCGTATCCTATTCAACCACCTCTACTATTTGATTGCGATTCATTGATCGCGATTATATTTATTCCTCAGCAAATAGCATGGTGTGGTTAAATGCAGCAATGACCAAAGCAAATAATGAGCAAAGCAGTATACACGAGTTTATGAGTTAGGAACGGGTGGCAGAGTGCTGATAATTGTGCAATCCGATTTCTATGAGACGTACACTGCACAGTATAAATATCTTAAAAAGCCTGTCATTCTATAGTGGAGTAAATCCGTCGCTTGCATGTCATTGATAAGGAGCCTTATAACTAATTGAGCAAATCGTAATTACCTTTCCGAGCTGTCTGTACACTTGGAAAAACTAAAATGAATAAAAAGGTACGATTTCATAATTGATACATGTCCAGTATACTAATGCCTTCGTATGATTAAACAAATTCAGCCATTACTTTTATTTTTAAGAAGTTTATTAAATGTTTTTTCACATTTTAAAACATTAAGACTTAATAACTTGCTCTTATCTCGATAAATACGAGAAGGCACATCAATTTTGACAATAATGATTCGAAATGCTTAGCAATCTCTGTTAGGCCTGTATTAAAAATAGATAATGTACGTACAATGCATGTTTAGAGTATGCTATACCAAAATAAAACATAACTGCCAAAAAGCTCTATAAATTCTATAAATCGTATTATTTTATTGTGATATTGACATCGGCTTTCGAACTCTGTATGTAAATCACCACTTGAGGGGTTACTGCAGAGCAGAAATTTAACCTTTAGACACAAATAGTGGAGCCAGTAGCACATTGTACGTGCTTATGCCATTTTTCTTTTAAATTTCAGGTTAAAATCAAATAAAAATATTATAGTTTTATTCTTTCAGTTGAGAATTTCAAAATGGTACTGGATGGTTGCAGTTACACAGTATATGACTTTATGATGAAGTCGTTTGAAAAATACATTATTCTGACAACGAAATTCCTGCCATGGTATTTCTTTGAAATAAATAAGCACGATTCATGTGTTCAAAGAAGTTGCCAATGTTTCTGTGTCCATCATTGAGAGTGAGTTACTATTCATGCTAGTATATTCAGGATAATTTATTATCAATATTTTTTATTTCTAGAAAAAAATCCTGATGATTCGTCTGAAGAAAACGAAGAGGCCCTACTGTGGTTACTCGAAAATCCTCAGGACGAGGATGATTTACTATACGACACTCAAGTGCAGCAAAGTACAGAGGATTCTAACGAATACCCAGACGAATTCAATCGTGATAGCAGAGCCGCTCAAGGTCATCAGTTCATGCGATTTGGCAGAGACCATAAGTTCATGCGATTCGGGCGAGACATGAAGCACAATTTCATGCGGTTTGGCCGAGGAGGAGCTGGCGTTGGGCACAACTTCATGCGCTTTGGGCGAGGAAACGATTTGGGGCACAAATTCATGCGCTTTGGTAGAGGGGACAACATGGGACACAAGTTTATGCGATTTGGGAAGAGCGCCAATCCCATCTTTTCTGAACTCTCTGACGTTTCAGACGATGATTTATCGGCTACCAGCGATTTCCAAAGAGATTTGAGGGATAAGGGCCACAAGTTTCTCAGATTTGGCCGAGCAAGTCCCACTCATAATTTCATGCGATTCGGTCGCAATCCCGGGCATAACTTCATGCGATTTGGGCGCATTCCAGAGCACAAATTTATGCGGTTTGGACGCAATAGTTTTTCCGCAGGTAAAACCTCTGACACCCCAGTGTCGAGTCGGTCACCTGCTGCGCAAGCGGAAAACTCAGCAGCGTCCACATCCTCTAATGTTCAGACTAATTCCGATTCTAATAGCAAGGTTAAACGGGACGGGCATCTATTTATGCGATTTGGACGCAAGTAAGCAACTAATATTGTTTTAAAGTATTTAATTTTGATTTCCCTTTTTTCTTACAAAGTTAAGGCATATTTTTATGAAATAAATCGACGATCGCGGGAAATCGCGGAAGTCAATCGCCATGCTTGTCAGCTGATACCAATATCATTGATTTAAATATGTCAATATATTAAGTTATGTTATGCATAAAAAAGGATGCAGTGCAGCAAGCCCCTTTTTCAAAGATTTGGACGACTTTTGTGGAAAAACTGGATAGTCAAAACATTACTTCTTAACTTACGAAATACTTTGTTTTGTATTGGCTCACATCTTTATAAAATTATCTTGGCTTATTTTATCCGAAGTACTGTACATTTTGATGTTGAAAATTTTTATTATTTATAATAAAACGAAAATCACCAACTTGTATGGGTACTCGGAACTGAGTGATGGCGATAACTAGATGGGTTTTGGCGAATTTTTTGGTGAAACTGTAGCGGACAATTTTAAATTGCCTCAGAAGTGCTCTAGTCACATTAAAACTGCCTAAATTTTTAACGAGCGGTGTTTATCTCTTATTTATTTCATTAATGATATAAACAGGCGCCAGACTGTTAGGGATATACTCCATCGAATCAGTCATTTTGCCTAAAATACTCGTAAATGCATTTTATTGCATTTCGAAATTCCAAATTTTTAGTTGTTGTGTGTATATAGAAGCGTAAATGGTTAATCCATAATGAGAAAATCATTATGCATATACCGACACTTATTTTGTTTTTATGCTACTGGTATTCGAGCCTGTTGCAAAATGATGTACCCTTTATGTAATATATATTCCCTCTGTATTTGTGCATGACGACAAATCTTGTAAAAACCAAAACCAAACCGATTGTATAGTGAACCTGTATGTTTCCTTCACCAGCAAATGCAATAAATGCGATAATTACTCGAACGATCCAAAGACATTTAATGCAACTTACCTGTTTATTTTATGCTGAATAATTAGGGTGTACATTTGGCACAACTAACTTAAATAAATATTATAAAATTTACCAGCAATGGTTAGTCATTGAGTTATCAAGCCATCTAATTACATTTTTTTCCAATAAAATTGAGTGTTTTTACGATATTTCTAGGTCTACGTTTTCAAGCATAATCAAATAAAGAATGCTATGAGAAGTTTTGAAAAAAAATTGGATAATGATTTTTATGAAACATTTAAAACATTTATTCTAGTCTTTAATTTGCCTAAGTTTGCTTTGTTTCAACTCTTTTATTTTTTAAATCGAGAATATATTAAATTTTACATGTGTGTGGTGTTCCTGTTTTAGGTGTTTAAATTTAAAATTTGCAAATAATGGGGAGAAAGTTTTTGTTGCTCTTACTAAAGTCTCGCATTTCTTTTATTAACAAAAAAAAATCATATACATGCACATATGAATAAACCCTTACTTTATTCATTGAAGTAGCAAGCCCAGATAAATGTACATACATGTCTGTAAAAGAATGATCATTGGCAGTGTTTTCAATACCGGGCTACAGAATCGTCTCATTTTCACAGACTTTTAAACTGAAGGTTGGAATACGGATTTTGCCTCTTGAAATCCTGGCTTTATTACCGATTAACCGTTTATCAATAAATAAGGAAACGTCATTTGAAAGGAAGGGTTGTTTGCACTGTTTCTTTAAATTTGTACCTAAGTTTGTACTAGGTTTCAGAAGATCTTCACTTGAGTTTGGAATTTGCAAGTAGTTTGACTTATTAGTTGAAGGAGACGACCTTGTGGTGGCATTGTTGTAATCCTGATAATCGTCACTGTATTTTCCATTTGAAACATTCGATTCCTTGGAGCATTCCGAATCGTCACTATCCATTAATGTCAATGTAAAGGTGTTGCTTGTCCTTTCACTCCTACTGTCCACGTCGTGAAATAATGCGTAAGTATCAACCATTGAGGTTGTCCGATGTCCATCCGTCGCCAGTGCATTTTTATGTCTTTTTTGCGTTTTAATTTTTTCCACATGGGGACAGCAATTGATTCCAGGGCAAACTTCACAAAGAATTTCTCGAAATGCATCACGGTATTTGGCAGACATAACGTTGTATAAAATTGGATTAATTGTGGCGTTGAAGTAATAGAAGCAGCCTTAAAAATAGAAAAAGAAAAAAATACCATAATTTATTTTCTTTTCAAAAGCCAAAGTGCATTAAAGTATACTCTAATGAATCCCAACTGGAATTAGTGGTCGCTAAATTCAGGTAAGAAACTACATTGTTGTGATCTACATTATTTTATCAAAAAGAATGGTCAACGGCGATCCCTTAATTACATTACATTACTTTAAACACGTTGTATGGAAATGTAGAGTAAAATCGATAATTGGCGATTTAATTTGCGAAAAATTTTCGTCTAGTTTCTTTATTAATATTTAAAAAACATGCAGGTGCATGCACTGTGTTTCGAAATAAAGACATTCATTTAAAATGTCTGGGAATTCAGAAGACACATCTCCATCTACATGTACATGTCTGCTGATGTGATGGTTTGATAGACTTCTTGTTGGGGTGGGGAAAGTAGCTCCCCACGACCCTAAAATATTGTATTCGCCCCTGCCTAGGGTGGAGCGCAAAAAATGAAATCTGTACTAGAGCAGACGGATGGATAATTTAAATAAACTACGGTGCAAAGACTCCTTTACAGTGAGCTGTTTCTGAAACTTGTCTTCACACTGCTGCATAATGGCCATTTTCCCACATTCATCAAATTCATCAACGTTAATCGTATTTGTCAATATGATATTGATAAGGGTCAACTCTCCTTCGCAGAAATAAGATGTGAATGCTGTTTTAAATCATGCAATTAGTAGTAAAGTTACATGGCCAGTTTACTGGCATTAATCTTGCAGACGACAAAAAGGATTAATTTTATTTCATAGCTATATGTACATCTAATGTCATCTGCTATGCTGCAGTCATTAAATGCTGCTACTATTTTATTACTATTACGCAGTTAATCTGCTTATTTAGCGGTTGAAAGGTCACGTGATGAATTTCAAGGTCTTGGTAATTGTCAAGCCAATTTTTGTTTTATGTTCTATCAAGCGACCTTCAACTTCTGAATAAGTTAATTAGTTGTTTTGGTTTGAGGATACCTGATGTCAAGCAAAGTGTCACGAAAATTGACTTACGCAGTTTTCTTTCATCCAAAGACTGATGCGTCTTGGGTAATTAAACCCATATTGGTTTTCGCTTAAAACATCGACATACAGTAATTCGCTTCAGTTCTGCATTGGACCTAATGGTTCTTCGATTTGAAGAAATGTTAGGTACCTGGTTTTGATTAATATCTCCACGTAAACAGAGCAACTGTTTATCCTGATAGTAATTTCGAGTATCACATCATTATTCTTCGTGGCCCTTGAAATTAGGCCTACGGGAATGTAAGTAATAATTGTTTCATTTCTCTAATATCTTTTTATTGATAAAATAATTGTAAGATCACAAACTACTATGAATATATGCTAAAGTATATTTAATCGTGACATAACGCAGCACTGGAAAATCGAAATAAAGTTATACGAAGTAAATCCAAGGTAAAAGTAATTAACAGTTAAATTGAGTGGCATGAGGCAAAAGTGTGCTAGAGCAGACAAGAGGAATCCTAATGTCGTTTATTGATTTGCAATTGCTCATTAAGTATTTTGATATTTCTCGCTATTAATCATTATTAATACGAGTGCCATTTGAGAGTGGCGATGGATTCACTAATACCCCGAGCACACCAGACGCACGGATCTCGTTTCATAACGCTAGCGGGTTGGGATTTTCAGATGTGCCCTGCGTCATGGCCATGCGAAACTCGTTTGGAACTCTTGCTCAGAGTGCCGTTTTTTCCCTATCAACAATATTAAAAAAGAGTTGAGTGGTACTGCTGTCATTCGACATTTAGATGGGGAGGGAGCGTAAGCGAAATTTTCTTCATGATTACAAATTTAGTATAGATGCATAACTTACTAATAATGGTATAAGAATGGCCTTATAAAAACTATAACATTGTGCTATGAAAACAGCAACACGTGAATATTGGTTCTGGTTAATCGACGCCGCCAATACATACACTAATAGACTAGCTGTGAACAAGAAGCAACATTACAATGTAAATTGACTCGCAAATGTATTGTAAACATTTATTCAACCTTTCTAGGCTTCCTAACTACTTCTGCGTCTGGTGTGCTCAGGGTATAACGCACATAGTTATGCAGTGATAGCTTGGTCGTAATATTGTTGGAACTGGAAAAGAACATAGACGTACATGTACTTTACTTAGACATTTACCTGCAAAATACAGAATTTCGTTGAGCTTTCGGAGAGATACTGGCCAAAGGCTTGCTTCGTAAGCATAGACAAACAGAAGTCGCTGAGCATGAAATGGGGCCCAACATATGATGAAGGCTATTACTACAGCAACTGTGAAAATAATAATAATATATATATATATACATTTACAATGCATGTATTTAAAGTGTATACACAAAATTATATATATATATATATATTGAGAGTATAGGTGAGGCATTAGGAAACATCTGCTTGTCATGGCTGCCAATGTCTAGACACATTAGCAGTGTACAAGTCTTGACAATCATATGGAACCTTAACATATAACCACTATGAATGCATGGAAAATTAAGTGACTCTAAGCCATAAGTGCAATGCAATTCAAGAAAAAATTATATGGAAACCTTGGAAACGCACTGTATTATCAGCAATGTAACTACGCTGTTATGACCAAAGTAATTGCCTAGAAAATAGTTTTTCAATAGTGGCCAAATAGTTTTCTCGTTTTATAAGCTTGAATGATTAGAACATTTTGAATTGTAAAGTCAATCATCTAACACATTTTAATATAAATATAATTAAAATATCAGTACAAGTAGGTACTTTACAGCAAGAAGTCTACATGCATAGTGCATAGGCAGGAGGCGCCCATGAAGGTAAAGAGTTGCCATAAATGTCCTTAGCATGTGCTGCCCGCATTACATAATTTCAAAATGTAAATCATGCATCTTATTTAGGACATTCAACATTTGATATTTATTTTATATAGATCAATTGCATACACATTAGGGATAAATTTATTTTAAAAAAATATTTCTTTGAGGTGGATATTTTTAAGAGATTAATCCTTGTAGCATTTCTAAACAAGTCACTATCTTAGTTAAGAATGACCAGTGAGCCAAACACGTCCATTATCAAAAGTGACCTAAAATGACGTCGTATTTATGTAGTGCTTAGTGCATTAGCACGCATCATTAACAAATGCTGGCAAATTGAGACGTTTGCAAGTGTATTTGTCTTCGAAGTTAATTTCATTTAATTGTTCTTGTGCGAACATTGAGCGGGGTTAGACAGATTTGCATTAAAAAGACGTTAACTTCTTAAATGTCACAGCAAAAGAGATGAATTTAAATGCTTCAGTGAACGTTCATTTAATTTAAAGCGTAAACGTTTTAATCTCTTGCCACTGTCAGCGTGTGTGGCATATATACTACACATCTTACCGTGTACAGTGTATTAGCCCTGATTTAGATGCAGTATTTAATCCATATTGTCAGTAGAGTAAAATCTATATTGCAAGGAGAAAACTTGTCTGTTACACAGTTGTAGACCAGCAATGTGCAGTGAAAGCATCAGCTGGTATACGTGTCATGGCATTGATGGTTTTCAATTTAACTCGGTCCTACGTGGGCTAGGAGGTGAAATCAATTTAGTAAAATTTAAAAATCGCTTACCACCTTATTTGGGCGGCCATCAACATCACTATTAAATTGAATTTCTGGTGGTTTAAGACTATCCCTATGAAGAGAATTCATACTGTAAATTGCATGCGTGATGTTAGTTCCATAGGTGTATTGGAAACTCCTCGATGGTCAAAATAATGCACTTGTTAAAGTTCACGGTGGTAAAACTCCAAATTTTATATTGGGGTTAAAATGTTTGATGGAATGCCTATGTAATGGGTCTACAGTGTATGTGGGAAAAAGTTTTTTTTAGGATATAATGGAGAACCTGATGGTTTAGTAAAGAGTTATCTTGTTATGCATTATAAAGTTCATTTATTCGTAGGAAATACCTTAAAATGTATCTGTAGCATGTTGCCATGATGTCCGCTTTTCTGTGACATTTTACGTTTAAGCCTACATAGCATTTATGACTTGTTCCACCTTCCTGAATTTCTTTTTAAAAAGTAACTAAAATGGTACAATCGAGAAGAAAACAATTTCCCTTCTTGTATGTTTTAGCAAATTTTATTCCCTAATATTTTTTGTGCTATAGGATCATATCAGACAATCATATAATTGCATTTATTCATTTTGAAACGGATATAATTTGAAATGTACTCGTGTCAAGCATTCGTTTTAGTTGGTATGTTTACGAACGATTCTGGTAAACACGTAAAATGTGGTTCTATCGCAGCATTTTATTCAAAAGTTAAATTAATGGGAGGAAGTAGAACTGCAGGCATTTTCCACTTTAATTTCTGGCATACTTGGTTATACGCAAAATAATTGTGAGGGTTTTATTTTTCTCTCACATGTGTTACTACAAATGAGCGCTAATTGCTAATTAACAACAATTTGCTTCTGCTGGGTTATAATTCTGTCTGTAATTATGCTGGAGAAACCGACAGCTGCAGTTTCAACGCGCATAATGTACATATTGTACGTCTCTAAGCTTAAGATTCTGTACAATCGTGTTTTGAGTCCATAAATGAATATGCCCATGTTTTTATTAACGCCTTTTTACGATAACAAGTTTCATTAAGCATCTATTGTAAAGAATAGTTGTATCATTTCCGTTCCTCCTTTTTTAACTAGTTTTTAATACCTAAATAAAGATAATGCAGATGAATAAGTTTGCCTTAACGTAATTTTACTATTAAATGGCTTGCCATTGTGGCAAGCAGTAATGCCATATCTATTTGCCGCACTAATTAAACTCAACCGGAAATTAATTACAGATTTATCTAAAGAGAACAATAATATTCTCAAAGTTTATTCTCTGAATCTTGTAACACTATCTTTGCCATGCAATAGTGCACTATAATTGCGTACAAATAAAAAAATGTTTCAATCTTGATTTAACACTGAATAATTGTTCATAAAAATTGATACTACAATGTATCACTTAACTATAGGCAAACACGTAGGCTGGTTTAATAATGACACGTTTTTTTCTGTCTTAGCTATGCTAAGCTAAAGTTTTGTGTAAATTAATGTAAAATAATTCGGTATTTATTAATTTGGCAAAGATGCATGTTTTGAATATCTGATAAGTAATTTCTGTGTAAAAAAATTGAATGTGAAATTGGCGCCAAATTGTTCAGCTTAGCAAGTGTATTACGCCATCTATAGCCAGGAAAAACAACTATATTACAGCGATGCCAAACATTTCTCTAAAAGAGCTCTTGTTAATACCCGCAATTTTGGGATCCAAGCAGAAAAGCTAAAATTATCTGCATTGCTTTTTATTATTAACTTTTCAAATAAAATAAAATTTTGTAATGATTTTGCAAAAGAACCTTCTGTGTCATACGGGGCATGAAAGTTGAGAAATATTGATCGAAAAACTCAACGTTGGACAATTAGTACGGCGTGCCATCTGGTGAACGAACAACAAACTTGCATGAATGTCCTTTAGTAAATAAGTAGCAAACGAATTACTACAAATAACTTTCTCAAAATAACCATGCAACAGTGATAGGGAAGAAGAATTTGATCACGGTGGCCCCTGTAAATTGGCAATTGTCATACACAAAAGCAATCAGTGATTGCCTTCTCATTTATTTTTCGTGACTAAACGAAAATTCAATTCAATAAAGTAGCGATTGGTTTAATGTTCCACAATTATTAAAATACTTAGCTGAGCATCAATTTGTTATTTGATTGTACATATACTTACACAGCATCCTAATAATAGCCTTTCTTGCAGAAGGTTTTCCTTCGTGATTTAACGTTGAGCACTCACTAGAGCGAACAGCAGATTTCCTTAAAGTTACGCCAATTTTGATATATAAGATAACGATGATAGTCATTGGAATGAAGAAAAACACAAGAGATGAGAAGCAGAGAAGTGGCCTAAAGTGCTTGTTGACTTTAGGGTCTGTTGGCATCATACAGAACGCAGATTCTTTTAGAAAATGATTCGAACCTATAACAAAACAAAATAATTTATTATACTTTTCATAGTATTTGTACACCATGATGACAGCTTGTGCATTGTTTCACTGCCACGTTTTATTTTCATCTTTTAAAAGTGAATTTTTAGAAATATTCTTTGATCGGTTGATTCAATTTGGGGGAAAATGGAAAATAAAGAAGAACGCAAGCGTTTCTTTTGTTTTATCACATTTATATAATTTAAGAAATTGACTTCTACAACATTCACAATAATTCAATACGGTCTGTGGAAGTAAATATCGTCATGAGAACTATTTGGGCTTGGTCAGATGATGTAAGATGGAAATGGACAATTTTAAGGAAGAAACATTTAAACAATCTTGCTATATGTTGGTACTATATTTTTTGTCAAATGGGTCATATACGTTTATTTAACATTTATAAATTAATCTTGCAAACATTTAACCCACCTAGTTTAACTAGAAATCTTCACCAACATAAGTTAGGCAATTTACTTAAAATTTCCTCTGTTCGTGTGTATTTCAAACCATAAAAAGATACTTATAAGTATAGATTATTATTGAATAAATGAGTGTTAAAATAGGTTTGACACCGTGAAATACCTCTTGGAAAGTCTATATAGTATACTGAAGTGAGTGCTGCATATGGCGTGGCTGTTATGGCTGCTATTAGCCAATTGGCACCTATGATCTTCATGACTCTAGGCAGGCTGGAAGTCGTCTGAGATAAAAGAGGATGGCAAATGGCTATGTAGCGTTCTACTGTAAAGGCAACGATAGTTAAAACAGAGGCGTAGTTAGTCATTTCGGAGATGAGCGCACGAGCTCGGCACATCACTTCACCCAACACCCATGGATACTGTTGCCAAAATAGTTGTAAGTCGTAGGGTAGACCTGAAATAATAAATAAACATGGGTTTAATTATAGGTGAAAAGAAACATTTAAAAAGCACATGTTAGCAGCCTGAATAGAATTCAAAGCAGTCTATAAAAAAGCTTTCAGAAACTATAACCTCAACCATCACGTGGTATCAGCGTGCATTTCTGAGTTGCTAAGGTAACAGTTCAGCAATATCAGCTTTATCTTTTATATGGTATTGTAAAGTGAAAAGAAAATTTACTTTGTCTCTGTTTATTTAATTTATGCTTTACTTTCACCGCCATATAAAGGTCCCTCAGCCTTAAATGGTTTCTCCTAATTTTCGATTTGTTACATTTCGTGATTTACATTAAAACCGTGAATTGACTTAGAAATCACTAGATTCCTAGTAAATAGATTAAGCATTAAATCTTCTGTAAGTAAAAAAATTAAACTTTATATGGCCATAGTCACATTTTCGAAAAGGGAAAATTTGTGACTTAACAATATCACTGATTGAATTTTTGCCATATTATATAAAAGTATAAGTAACAATTATATTGCAATGTTTTTCTCAGAACAAACTTCATTACTGTTAATAAACTATTTAAGTATTTGAAGTTATCTTCCTCATTCCGTTAAATTTTCAGTTAAACAATAACAGGAATAACAGGAATGAATCGCGTATTGTTACAATTGTGTTACCGAATTGTTATGTAACGTTTTGCAGTTTTCGGAAGTCATAGTCAAACATTGGAAATCCTATTACACGCATTTTTCAGTATTGTATACAAACAAATTTCCTACGTGCTGAAACCATAGCAATTCAATGCTGAACATCTGCTGGTTCCAATATTCCCTAACTTCTCTATTCAATGTACATAGGTCATTTGGTATCACTCTCTTGTCATTCAACACTTAGTAGACGCTGTATAACTACCCTAATTAATGTGTTGACAACACTAGGGTAGATCTTTCTCCAATTAAAAGTAATTAATGTTTACAAATTACATTAAATCAATATTTGATAGCCTGGATGAGAATATTCTCACTATTGAAAATCTCAAGCAAATTCGTAATGCAATTTAAAGGTGCTATATCTTTTAATAAATTGATTTCCAATTGATAATAATTCGATAAGTAAGAAATAACATGCACAAAATTAAGACTGTAAAAACGTATCAAAAGAACGGTATTCCATTAAATCACATTTGTTATAATGACGCATCATTTAAAAAAATTGCTCCGCAATCAATCCATAACACAGTGCAAATGTATACCTAAATTTAAAGAGGTTTATTTTCTATTGTACAAACAATATAAATTTTCGCACAATTGAAAATGTTAATAGTTTATAAAATACCAGTATTCTCTGCATATGATGTTCAAATTGTTACATATTTATGTAGCGCAGCTAAATTAGATTGCATAATGTGATTGTGCTGAAATGAAAAAGTATAAATAATTGCAGTCAAGTGCTAAAACAGCGATAATAGATGCTACAATTTCAGTTGATTTAGCGATGCGTTGTGGATTGCCCACGCGATATCATTTAAGTTAGTGCAAATTATGCCATCGATATTTTATGCCATTTCTATATGGATTGAGTTCCTGTTACCGTAAAATTTTGCGAATTTATATTAACAAACACAGATGATATGGGACTCTTAAACATTAAAGGTCGCTTACAATTTGCTGTATCCCGTTTGCTTAGTAACCGGAATCGGGCCAGAATCTAATCGAGTTGCATTATAAATTGGATTTTCAGTAAAGGTAGGAAGATAAGCCATAAAAAGTGATAGATTGAGATGTTCATCGCCAAATGACCTGGTAACACAGAAGAAAAACGTAGTTAACCTTTATTGCTTAACAGCCACCTATTCCGTTGGAACGCAATGCAAGGACCATTTCAGTGATTTAAATTTAATGGCATGCATGCGTGCACTTAAGTAATATTAATGAACTACTTCTCATATTGGTTGAGGACCCTTCAATTTATGCTTTAATGCTCGATTAAACTTTGTCCATTTTATTGCTCGCAGTTTTTCTGTCCCCTTTCCTGGTGGAGCTACCGACAAAAGCATCTAAGAGCAGTTTGGTGTTAGCTGTCACTGGTGCTGTAATTCCTAGTAGCACTATTCATTAAATTTCCATTATCTCTCCAATCAATAGCTTACATTTGCATGGATTTTGCTGGTTTGCACTACACAGAAATGAAGGCGCGTGACTTCAATTGCTCTATTTTGGACCCTTATTGAAAACGGCATATGGTAGCTTCATATTAGGGCAAATTTTGCAATCGTATCAACATTCGGGCACATGCCGAACATAAATGTAGTGTAATTTTTATTGACAATCATGGATTCGCTTGGTTATCTTCACAGCACGTTGAACGATACAGAATAACAAGAATTGAAACTGACGTCAATTTCTCTAGCAGTATTAGTGATGGCGTCATAATAACAATGGGCGTTGTAGTCCAACTGCACCTCAAAGCGCCAATGTAGCACACAAAAATTAGGACACTAAATGGTTCAGGAAACCTTTACGGCACTGTTTCGTTTACTTGAGTTTATTTAATTAAACAATAACATTTAGATCACTAACAAACAATTAGCAAGAATTTGAGAATTTTAAATGAATTCGTACATGTATTAGCTGAATACGAGGATTCCAAAAGCAGTAATTAAAAATAAACAAATTGAACAATCGCTTTAAATCTAATAAATGATCACCAGATGTGCGTTCCCACGTTTCGCTTATCGATACATCTTAGCTGTGAAGCAATGAATGGACACCATAATAGAAAATGCTTATACATGTATTTATAAACTGTTTACTGCTAATAGCTACGCCACGACTCAAAAATACCCATGTAAACATGGGGGGAGAGGGAGATTTTTCTTGTAACTAAAGTCAAACGAGTGGTATAATTTCTTCGAAAAACAACACGGTGTATTTGAAAGTCTGGATCCTCCATTGATCGCATTTATCTTCAACGAAAGTTCATTGTCCCTATCTATTTTAATCAACGAATGTTAACTGTTTGCATTGTGCTAATGGTGTTTAGATTAAAACAAATGCTACGTGATTAATTTGAAATAGTAGCAATAGCTACATTTTCAGTAAAATAAAATTAAACATTTTACATAAAAGGCCAATGTGCTCAGATTTATGTATTTCTTATCACGAAGAAACAAATGATAAGTCGAGTAGATGTATATTCCGACATATGGATGCATTGTAGTAGGTGCATGGTTAATAGTCAAACCGAAGGAAAACATAAATTGGATAAAAACGTTATCGATTATAAGAAATCGAGAAAAATTAAATACTTTTTTTCAAATACCAACGCATTTGCTGTAATTGAATGAGTTTTGAATTTCTCTGCTCTATTATTCGGACACCATATCGTTTCTGTAAATTCATACATGTACCGTCATAAGTGTTTTTAACCTCTTTTAAAATGGACTATGCAGGTAAAGACCTCGCTATTCAATGTGGAAAACTCTGCTGACATTTAAAAAACTTAGTTTAATCAATGGTAAGTCTCAAATTCTACTTAATATGATAATTACACCTACACCCACACTGCGTAAACTAATTTGAAACAACCAAAATTGATTCGAAATCTTGTATTGACTCATCGCTATACGACTGTGCTATGAAATTACGAAGTTAAGTGTTGCTTCTCCTCTTTCATTAGCTTATCTTAAATTTATTTTCCTTTTATTTAAGGCTAATAAGTTCATTACGTAGATTATATGTATCTAATTAACGTTTCAAATTAAGATACTATAGAAAAAACTACCATTTTATTATGGTGATTAAGCTCGAACAAATTAGTACTTGGTTGCCACAAGTATAAACACAGTATCTGATTTTTTTAAACTTGAGTTGTTATCATATTTGCATTAACTATGGGTATTCCAATCTTTTAACAGTGTTAAAGCGCATTTATTCACTCTCTAAATTCGAAATAAACTTTTGTAAAACAGTCGTCATACAATGGTAATGAATGGAGAACAAATCGCTTTACCTCTCGTTTTCTCAAAATGTAACAAAATGCAGACATTGTTTCTTTGTAGGGCAGCCGTACTTTGTCACATACTAAATAATGCACACATATCATATCACTAATATTACCAGTCAAAAATAAGAGCGATATACTGTAAGCATATGGTATGCGCAAAGAAACCTCTTGCAAATTGCATTTCCATGATAATGATAATGATAATAATTAATTAATGACCAAAAATGACTTCAATAGTTTATTAAATGTTATTTGGACCATACTGTATGAATGTCAAGAATACGATTGAATAAACATAATAGGTGCATGTATTTAATATATTTTTTTCTAATTGACACAATTCACCATTTCATTTCGATGATATATGTAATCCTGTATCTCTATATTATAACCATGCATTCATTTGGGTATCGCTTTTGTTAAAATAAGCAACGTATATTCGCAAATTATAATTTGATAAGGCCATCTGCAGATTTTCTTGTAAGAATATAAAATTAAACGAAGAATATATTTACAAATTTGAAAAAACTTTAACCTCTATATCTTATGATTCGTAAATTCACATACGTTTAATGTTCAATATTCACAAAAAGTGGAGTGTACTAAACATATTCATTTTTGTGTGTGGATGACAAGACAACAAGCGTTCGGTTGAGTTAAATTATTGATTTTTTATATATTGCGCGGATCTTTTAAATCAGCGTCAGACGGATGTGCATTCAATCTTACGTCTTTACGTTGTAGACTTCAGTCTTGACATATTGATAATGTCAGCATCGAGTGACCTTTACAGCAAATGCCACTTGGATGCCATCAAAAGCTACATGCTCGTGTATTTGTTCTTGAATCAAGAATTGATGAAATGTCTAATACTTTTTATTTAGGAATTTAAATTAATTTTATTTCAAGAAATTCCCTAAGCTTCTTTTGTATCACAGTGCTGGCTTATCAAGATTTGTTATATGTATTTCCATTTATATTAGATTAGTTGTAAGAAAACTGAAAAACATAAATATGAGGAAGATAGCAGTAAACACGGAATTACACCAGTCCTCCAAGGAGTTGAATGCACTTTAGAAGTATCTTGTCAACTTACTGTGCATGCATATCTTTTTTAATGGGAGACACACAAGCATCCTTTTTAAAAAGTATATTAATCAAGTTGTTTGTTTAAACATTATTCAGACATGTATGCATTATTCCCATTAATTTTCCTTCAATGTTATCATGTCGGGCTTTATAGAACCCAGAAGTACGGATTTAGGCCTACTTGAATTTAAAAGAGAGCATTTAAAAGAGATCATTTACTTAAGTACATGATAATAATCATTAAATATCCTACTTTAGTGATTATTTAGATTGTGGTAGTCATTTCATACTGTATATTACACTGTACAGTATATCCTTAAGCTTATTTTATAATTTATATTTCTTAAGATTGAATTCACTTTCAGACTAATTAAAACGTTTATGCATTAAAGAGTTGTTATGACAATTAAATCTGATTTAGCTATGGGAAATTTGCTGGCGCAAAACATTATAACATGATACTGTACGCTATCTCAAAATGAGTCTCCCGGAGAGTCGAATTTAAGATTTGTCGAAGTTTCTGTCTACAAGTATGAGGTAATGCATTTAGTTACCGCGACAACAAATTGCTGCGGGAATTGATTTTGTGACAGCTGAAGTATATCCGACGTGGTTTCGACAGCTTTGTACAAAAATAAACATGTACATGTATATACCAAGTACAGCATTCGAATGTTATATTTTAAAAACGTGTAAGTTTGTGTAATTATACAAACCTACACGTTTTCAAAGGTCATTTGAATACGAAAGTGGGACTAACCAAAAAGTGGTTTTGAATTAAATCTTCAAAAATATAATTCGACAATTTTAACTTTAACTCATAAATAGCAGTTAAAATGGAGTTATGGCTGACATTATTTGTTAACACCTAGGTACGTACAAGTAATTTTATATGCATGTAATAATAATTATAATAATGATAATAAAAACATATTTATTCCACATAACAAAGCAGTAAAATGGAATAGGGAAAATGAAGGTTAAAAAAATACAACACACATACACATACCCCTGAAGTTATAATTCCAATAAATCATTAAATTTGCGCAGGGTTCTGGCCATGACTATATGGTGGGGAAGATTATTCCATAGTCGACCAACTCTTGCCTGAAATAAATGGTGTCTAGTATTTAATCGTGCTGTTGGCCATATTAATTTTATAGAGTGGGACCGCCCTGATCATGTATTAGGATAAACATTAAGAAGAACTGGGGAGCCAACATGTGTAAACCCAAGAATAAATTTAAAACATGTTTTAAGATCAGCTCTAACTCGTCCAGTTATCAAAGATTCAATGCCTAATTTCGCCAACCGTTGTTGGTATGAAAGGAAATCATTTCATCCAGTTTTTTAAGTAAATGTACGCTGCACTGCCTCAATTTTATTTATATCGAACCGCAGATAGGAGTTCCACACCTCATTCTCATATTCAGGTTTGGGGCGAACAAATGCTGCAAAAGCCCTTGACAGGTTATTTGGTTCCTTACTTGAAAAACATTTCAGTGTTTGGCTTGCAATTTTGAGAGCCCCAGCTGCTATCTTTAAGTCGTGTAGGCTAAATTTTAATTCTCTGTCAGTAATTATGCCTAAATCTCTCTGATACTTGTACCATGTAGTATCTGATGTAGTATCATTGATTTTGTCTTTTTGTGGAGGATTTTTTTGCCCTATGTACATAACTGAATATTTCTCAGCAGATTATGGAAGTTGCCAAAGTTTAGACCAGTTTACTATTATGTGACCAAACATGATAAAAACGTACTTCACTTGTGTTCGACATGTACTGTAACGAGTTACCAAAACAAAAAATCATTATTTTGCATGTCATTTTATTTTACTTTCCAATAGGGTTGTCAAGACATACTTCTTAGAAAAAATTTCATTGCACAATGCACAAAGCAATACGAGGATTTATGGCTCAATATTCATGCCCAAAAGAAATCATTTGTTCAAAAGCTGTGTTTTTTCATGTTCTAAATCCCAATAAATAAGTGTGGATTTAAGTAATTAGAATAGTGATTAAGGTGGGTTTTCAGTATTAATTAATGCAAATTATTGTAGCCTAAAGTTAAGTAAAATTCAATGCGTGCTGTTAAGACATACGGTAGTGGCATCCTTTGAATTACACATAATGTCGATTAGAAATCTCTAGATCGATTTAAGCAATTTGCATAGCAATTTAGGTGGATTTTCAGTATTAATTAATGCAAATTAATGTAGCCTAAAGTAAAGTAAAAATCAATGCATACTATTTAGACATGCGGTAGTGGTATCCTTTGAATCACACATAATGTCGATTAGAAATCTCTAGGTAATAGGCGGAGATATTTGTAAAAAAAATAACTCGTTTCCATTTCTTGCTTAATTAGATTTGCATTATTAAAATATTTAGTATATAACATCTATCATGGTCAATTTATATGTATATTGCTACATACAGTACAAAAAGGGGACAATTTGCCTCCATGCATTCTTGTGCGTACAGTATACAGTACATAGATTTGTTAACTATAAATTATGATGCTAATATTATCTTTATGAGATAAAGTAAACGCAGAAAAACTTTTACTTAATGCTATTTCACTTTTTATTTAATGTGTACTATTGTTTAGTTTTTTTTATAACGATTGTAAATTACATTCAAAAGGAATTCAGTTATTATCTTCAGTTTCAAGACAAAACCTGATATCTGTGCTCAATATAGCTCTAACTTGATTCATTGTAGATTTACAGTACCTCAAGTTTATATGTTTACTTTGGATTGCTTTTGAGAAATTTATCCTTAAGCTCAAATTGAATCTTCCTCTATTGATTGGCCAATTTCAGAAAAGTTTTTTATCGCTGATTCCGAGTACGGTTGGTATAACGAAGGATCGGTGTGCAACAATGCCGATACTTACATACCCTGTCACTCTTTACTCTGGCACGTCAGGAAAATACTTCAAAAACTATTCATGAGTGTCCAATAAAATGCTTTCTAACAAAAGTTCTGCTAAGATGTCTAAAAAATAAAATATTATCTGAATTTGGCATTTGGGAAATATCTCTTCAAATTCAACTGAGCAATATAAGTCCATTTCAGTTAATTTATATTTTTTCTGGGGTAAACTATAAAGAATGATTCATCGTAGATCGAAATCTTACTTCGAAGAATTATTGGGTAAACAGAATACTCGAGTATATTTTTAATACTACTAGTATTCTGCGTTTGTTTATGCAATTGATTGGAGTAACCATGTCTTAGTGCCATTAAAAGGTCATTTTTTAAATTTATTGAAATGAAATTTCAATTGTCAATGCAGTTGCTGTGTAATACATTATACTGTACATACAGCTTCTGAGAGAATATGTCCACTATCAAATACGTCTTTATTTATTTTGATGGCTGTTAAAGAAGGAAGAGCATAGTTTTTGAGTTGTAACTGGCATTATGCTTCACTAAGCTAATAATATTAACAACCAAAGATAAACATGAAATAATTTAAATTGAATACGGATCAAAACAATACTGTTTAAACTAATTGTTGCAATGATCAAACCATACGTAATATTTAGCATTGCATGTTGTGCTGGCAACTAGGTACTTAAAGGAATAAATATAATCTCTATCAATATGAAGCAGCTCTCACTATAATAATTAGCATATCGCAGAATACGTATTTTATACTACTGTAGAATCCTTTTCAACTGTTGTTTCCGAATTTCATTCGCATCATCTTATCAACAAAGCTGCGGTTATTCATACATGTATATGAAATATCTTTAAACAAATGCAGCCACAAAATGAAATAATTTATTTTATTGTGCGGATGATTGCCTTTAAGACTACTATATTATATTGATTAGGACAATTATCAGAATGAATGCTTTTCGCGTATTTTAATGGGTTTAATTTATAAAACGACATTTATGTAAAGCTGAAAGCCAGCTGTATATTAAAGTTATAAAAATTTGTTCACCGTCTAGAATCACTAAATCAACCCGTTTGTGCATTGCGTGCACACACGTAAAAGTAGAGCACGTGTGTGTCATTTGACTTAAGACATGTGAAAAATACTCTATTATGCGGAATGAGTGAGTTATAGACGTTATTTTGGTAGTTATTTTCAGTCATACTGATAAAACAAGTCTATTTATTCCTGATATTAGGAATCTCCAATTAATCAAAAAATTGCCTACAAACTTCCATAAATATGCATCATGAAGAGTTGAATGCTCATATAATCATTTTAATTTAGGCCGTAATAAGGCATAAACAAAATTTAGGAATTCAAATTCATTCTGTGTTATGATCCCTGTATGGTATTTATTGAATTCCTTTTATGTATGAATAGAAAAACTGCCTATTTAGTTTTTAAGATTTATCATAATTCTTAAAAGTGAGTGCACTCAATTGTGCATTTCGTTGGCTTATGTGATGCGGATTATTTTCTTCATATGATATATTCCCAATACATACCGGAAATTTTAAAGAGGAATTATATCATTAAATTTATCTTTCCTTTTGCTTCGGTTATTATGGGCATAAAAAGCATATGACCTAAAATACGCGTTTATCTTCCTATACGATTATCAATAAATCTAAAATAATTCTCGCGGTCGTTATATTACATGTATGCAAGCATTAATTTAGATATGGGCAAATATGGAAGGAATACATTAATTAGTATAGTTTGCAATCTAATTTTCTAATTTAGTGATGTTTTCAAAAAGCTCTCTTCATTCTGATAAAGACAAATTGTATCCCTAGCAACAAGCGATAACAGTATGCCCTCATTCTATCTACCCAATGCGATATATGAAGGCCGTCTGGTTAAATATAATGTACTCAACAATAAAACTTGTTTCATCGTAAAACTGCGTAGTATAAATTAAGAATTATAAAGGTTTATTCCTCTTACTACTTTACACGAACATTTAGCGGAGTTTCGTTTTTGAATTGCAGGCTTTTAAAGGGCTTTTGAATTTAACCTCCTACGGAGCATTAAATCTTCATAAATATATTGAAGGCTTTGGGCGATGTGCCTGCACTAATTTATTTGCAAAGGTTTCCGTTATTTACTATGAAAACAATCAACTGAATCTATAAACAAAGTTAGTTACTGACTCATAATGTGATTAGTACTCGGCCAGCTTTATTTATACATGTAAATGAGCGCGTGCTGGAATAGTTTTTAACTGTTTGCACTGATCTTACGAGAATGCATAAGCTTTTTAGAATGGAGAAACTGTTCCATAATGCATAATGGATGAAGAATCTTCCGTTTTCCTCTACTTTATGAATTCAAAGCGCTGCATTTTCGCCACTGGTATTCTTTTTCCACCATTACTTCTGATTCAAAACATACAACCATGCTTATGCCATCCATGAATGTAAGTTGTGGGAATCTAAATGAATTCATGAGTATGACCCCTGCAGTAAAATAACTTCTAAATCCGTAACAATGAATTACTGCCGCAATATAAACAATGCTCATATCAATGATGCTGTCACTTCAAGAATATAAATGTCGGTTTCCGTGTGGCTATTTGCACATGCGAAAATATTCGTCGTCTTCAATAAATCCTCAATGACATAACGTGACTAATGTATGCAAGCTACACATCAGTGACATAAGGCAGAAAAGCGCCATATTATAAGAATAGAAAATGTACAAATGCAACGTTTCAATATGATATTTTATTTATAAATTATGTAAAAATACATCTTGGCGCATGTCCATTTGACATTTATAAGTTTAACACAGCTGAGTGTTGAAGAATTGCAATTAGTATTTCGTAATGTTGCCGATTTGAGTATTAGTGGTTTATTAGAGTATTAGTGGTTTATTATACTCTGCTTCGCAAATTCTCTTGCGGATAAGGCTAACAGTTACACTTGCATAAAAATGTTTGCGTCGTGTTTTCCAACAATCTATTGGAGGGGTACAATAACAATGTGCAGTAAAATATGGTAGACCTTTCATTTTATAAGATTTAAAGTCGCTGAGTAATGTAGCAGTTTAAAAAAGGATACCATTTGTCTCTGGATACCATTTGTGCTCTTGATTTACAATGGATATTTCTGTCTTGCTATTCTTATAATATTTCGCATTGTTTTTCCAATACATTTCCAATGTTCTTCAATGTGCATATGTTTAATATGAAACTGAACTACTGCTATGCAAATTGCATTTCATAGATTGAAGCTGAACTGCGTGCAATGTACATCATTATGGATCTTATGCTTTAATGTCAACTGCATGCGTGTGTATGTTGGATGAGAAAAGGCCTACTTTGAGACAGTATTCTAGCACTACCATATGATGTCATTTAGATTAAGACAGGTCAAATGATGTAAAGGGATTGGCCCGTCGTTTTATGATTATGAGGATCATTTCCCTGGACGACCATTCTTCTCTTCGACCTTTATACGTCGTGAGTTGCATGCAAATATCTCACCGAAGTCCTTGTTCATCCATGGAACTGTTAAATTTAGCTGTTTGCTTACCATGCCAGCGTTTCATGTTGCAAAAAAAAACATTACAATTGTGCTAGCAGCTCGCTTTATGAATCCGCAACTTTCTTCTCAAGCTACTTCGTAACTCGTAAGCTAAACTTGTTTACTTTCTTCTAATATCATTCCCAAAAAGAAAATTACTCAAGAAATGCACCTCAAATGCTAAGTTAAGTTAATACAATTTTACATAGAAAGTTGTCAGGTTCATTAGATTAAACATCTTTATATCAATATTGTATTTTCTTGTTAAAAATAATACATAGTAAAAGTAGTAAATTTGCCTTGTAGAGAGATTTGTGAATGTTTAATTCATATAAATTTTAGCAATGTTTTCTTGCACTTTTCTTTACTGATATCCATGACCAAAACGTAATCAAGAGATGCTGTGAGAAGAATTGTTCCCAACAGATTAAATTGATATAGCCTGAAATTAAATGTACACAGTAAATCGTTTTATTCGGCACCTGCTCGCGTTTTTGTTGAAGTATTGTTCATACAGTTTCCTTTCAATCTATTATGTTCGTACTAGCTACAGTATACGGCACTCGACATTACATCAAAACGAATAAAACCGTAAAATTGCAGCTAGCGGAAGGAACCTGTTTTATAACCTACTGTATAGCTTTAAAGATGCGACCTTAGATAATTCAATTTGACGTATGGCAAGCCATGTATTTATTAGGAGTAGTAAAATGTTCAAAAATATCTTAGGATAAGCCTCTGGCACATCACATTTTACCCGATTTAGGTGTACCTCAATTCTAATAGTTATTTGCAAACTATAGACCTTGAGAATCCAAGTGTCTTATATTAATAGTAAATTTACAAATACGTGTATAAATAACAATGTTATGCATCAAAATTTTTGCAACAAAATAATAAATAATTGTACACGAGTAAATAATCTATAACTTGGGACTGTATAGCGTTTTCGAAAAAGAACATTTCTCTGCAGTAGTCAAACACTTTAAACCAAAATTTAATTAGACCATATTTTGTATAATAAATTGCTGAAAATCTATCTTTAAAATTAATATTTACTTAGTATTAATAAAAATAAATAAAAGATAACCAAATACTGAGTGTTATTTTCAAATTAAAACGTGTTGAAATGGAAATGAGTTTAGCTTACTTGTATTTAATAAACTTTTTTATTTAATTTAGAGCAGACATGTTAAAATTATTGGGTGTACATAAAAAGAAATAAACTATGATAAAGCCATACAATTCTTCTTATTATTGTGAAAATGCCATTTAACGATGATGCTGTGGGACATATGAAAGGACCACATTTTGTGAGTGACTCGGTGGTTATGGTGCTTATCTACATTTATAGTTTATGGCTGACACGCAGTCATTGTCATCTGTATAAGCGCATTTCATTAACTGACCACAATGGGTTATTGTTGCCTTCTATATATAGAATTCAATTTCCCATATTAGGGTTTCATATGGTCAGGTAATTGAATTTATATGAAATATTTCGACGAAATAATTGCACAGAGGAAACGACGAAATCGTTATTTCGCTAATGGAAAGCAGGTGATAAATAATGGAAAACGTATCAAATCCCATAAACGTAAATAAGTAGTATTTAAGAAGAAGAAAAAACATGCTGATTGATATGCTCACAGTTATTTTTACAATCATAAAGATAAAAAATTTAATCTGGCATACAATTATAATTGTTAATCAAATTTACTGTACTAAATTACTATATTTGAAAGTAATCAAAATTGCAATGTGTGTGTTCAAGATACTAATTTTATTACACATACTATTGTTAAAGTAATTGATGGTGCACACTTTAAACGTTTACAAAGGCACCCTTTCAAACAAGCATCAATATATAATAATCACTTACATAGGGTTGTTTTACATGAAATGTGGAGCGTAGAATATCAATCATTAGATTGAGTAGTTTGTCATGTTAAATGCCATATAAACCCATATTTGCCACATAAATATTGCTTCTGTCTTCATGGATATTATTTACATCGCATAATGAATGCTACGCATACAAGCATAGGTAACATATATTAAGTCAATAAAATAACCATAAATCATTGCTGATATGCTGAAAAAATGTATTGAAAGACTGTTGTACGCAGAGTACTTTACAGATTATACTACAAATATGCGAATGGCTTAAGGAGAATACTTTTCAGTCTACAATTTGCAAATGCATGCGATACAAAATTTATCATGTTATATTTCGCAGCTTCAATTAAATATTATGCAAAACAACGTTTTTATCTTTTACTAAGTCAATGGCTTCAAGGCATAATGAAAAAGTCTAGTTTCATTAATAAAGAAAAGAATAACGTTGCTAAGATGAACACATAAAAATATAAACAGAAATTTAAAGGAGATGTTAGTGAAAATGATTTTCAAAATGTTATTAATTTTTAAGTTATTTCAATCATGAATTTGTATTTCTTAAACAATTTTGAAGCACTGTTTATTAGCTTTACTGAAATGTTTATTATAATAAACTTATTTTAGGACGTATGAACATGCCTACTCAAATGACCAAAATGTCATTAATTTACCAAATTACAAATAAGAACAAAAAATATTTGTATGCATTACTCCATTTAATTAATAACTGTGTTCATAATTAGCATTACGGTTGGACCAAGAATATAATAAACAATTTTTAACAATTACTCTAAAACAATCATGTCTTCTTAAAATTAATTAAATTAGTAGGGAAATTATCAAAATTATCACACATAAAATCTGAGAGAAAATTAAACGAACCTTGTTTAAATTATTTACTTTTGGTGAAGAAATTCCCAAAAGCAAACGTCAATGCTAATTAAAAGGCAATATTATCTCGGCGATATATGCAAATTACCTCGCAATTATTTTCTAAGCTTAATGCTTATTACACCACAAAAAATATGCATTTTACTATTAAATATTTTATGTCAAATTCCAGAGTAACTATGCTTTTGTGTTCACAGTTAAACGAACTTGCTTGCCATCATTTATTTACACTACTTGGATATATTTTAAACGATAACATTACAAAAAAGGCGCTTGGGGATTGTAAGATTTCTTTTAACTTTTGTTTGTAACTTGTTGTTACAGCACAGTAATTCGGTAATTAGCTTAAGATAAAGACTTGCAAGGCTCTGTTTGTTTTTGAAAAATTGTGTTTCGTGATGGCGCGAAACATTTTCCATAGAGAATTAAGTATCGCTTACAAACTAATCTTGTTTAACGTGCCATGTTTGCGAGGATAAAACTTGACGCGAATGAATCCCAGACCACGAGCGGTGGCTTCAATCTTATCATTAAGGCATAAACTAAAGAAGACAATATTTGTCGCATTGCAGCAGCATTAGAAACATGAATTTTATGCACATTCATATATCTACATATATTTCGTTCATACTTGCTAACCTATGATATATTGTATTGCATCAAATTGAAATAAATGATTTGCAAAATTAGGTACAACAGATGTCAACTTAACACCTGCAATCTTTTTTTTAAGAAAAAGGCATTATCTAGAGAATATTTCCTTTAACATCAGAAATGTTCAATAGTAAAACGAATGCGTCTAATTTAATTGCATTGCTAATAAAATTTTCTTTGCTTGCAATGTTTAGCGAATCAATTAAAGGAACAGGCAAAATCATATTTCTCATGCTTTAAATATAAGGCATTTAATTATCAGGGGTTTATTTACAACGAATAATGAGTAGTCCATATTCATAGGTAATTAAAAGCATTTTCAATAAACATAGTTGGACAAATTTTATAAGTATTACTTTTCGTATTAAATTTTTGTTTCCAAAAATAGATTTTAGCAGCAGTAAACGGTAATATTATCGCATTCGTATAAAACTGTGCAAATAATTAATCTGTTTTTTAATAAATGCCTATTGAGAATTTTAACCTGATGTATCAACTGATAATATCCAGGATTCTAATTATCGAAAAAAGATTTCGAATTTTGTCGATTGAAAATTTGTTTTGCTGCACGCCTTACATTTTTTAAATACGAAATGTGCAGTGAAAACTCATAGCACATGAAATAAGTCAGCACTTTTATTAATTTCACGTGAAGCGAAATTTATTTAAACTAAAGTTTTAGTCTTTAAAATCGAAAAACCTGGTATTCACTATTCTGGAAATTATTTTAATTGGTTTCATTAATTTATTGCAAGAAAAGACCCAATCGGTATCAACGTGTTAATTGTAACTGCAAATGCCACATGATGATAATTATACAAATAAATACTTACCGAAAGTTAGTAGGAGCAGATCCGAAACTGCGAGGCTGAACAGGTAATAATTGGTGGCTGTTTGCATCGAATTCCTTTTCGCAATAACCAAGCATACGCAAATGTTGCCAATTAAACCGGATAAGAATATGATGACGTAAACCACCGTCAGGATTATAACAATGTCTTGAGGCAAATGTTTCGGTCCGAGCTGCTGTTCCAGATACTCGTCCAAAGAAAAATTTTGTGAAGATTCATCGGAACTGTTAGTCATGGTGCTTGCATTAATATCCATTAGCTGATAAAAAAAATTTTAAGCACACGTGGTAATGCTATCTGGCTGTGAAGTGCGTCTATTAAACGTTCAACTAAACTACTGTATGTCTTCCGAGGACATTAGTTTGCAAGAATGAGTCAGCAGCAACCGCACGTTGGGGAAACATTGACTTGCTAGTAGGGCAATGAAACTGCGAATGACGAGAAAGGAAGTGATGTTGGCGGACAGGAAATATATTTTTCCAGCGATTTTCTCTCAGCCGCTCGTTATCATTCAATTTCTCTTAGTTTCTTCTGTACGTAGCATTATTACTATTTTTTATCGTATTTGAAACATCGCAAGGGTCTTCTATACTCCCCACTGATTTCGCCAATTGATTACATAAGTATACAAGAGCATGCCATTAGTTAGAGAAACTGTATATTAGAGATTTTTTCAGCATTGAGAATGAAATGAGATGACCAAGTCCATGGATGGATTTCATTCAATAATCAATTTTTTTTCTGTTTCTCTCCGCTCATAACTTCCAAAACAACTTTTAGCTGGGTAATGTACATGCAAAGTCTTGCTCGAGTTAGTTTGTCAGTTAATCTGCAAGGTTAGTTACGTTTTATCTTAAGACCGGTCCAATTTTAACTGGAAAATATGCAATTTAAACAATTTTTTTGATTGCCCTTGTTATATGCAATAGGATATGTTTTAAAAGTGTAGTTTTAAAATAAGGAGTTATCTGGAAAAACGCCTGGAGCCAAATTGCTACTATTTTTATCACTGAAATTTCAGTGAATTAATTTCGATCTATGGTTGGTTTGCTTTCCATCTTACGAATATATTATACATGATTTTGGAAGTAATACTTCTAGTAATTTCAGAAATCTATTATTAGGACAGCCTACTTGCTGCAAAATACATGAAAATAAATCAATAAAGTACTCTTATTGTTTAGATGCTTGCCAAGAGATATTATATTATCCGATGTTGACTTAGTCTGTTGTTTCTATCCTGCATTTAATAAACATAAATTGATTTCAATTCATAACCTGTATATGCATGCTGCAGTACATTGTAATTATTACTTGAGGCTTACGTTTTGTAATTTTATAGTTTTAATTCAAATGAACGGAAGCGATTAAAAATACTTTTTATCGATACCGTTCAAATGGTTGAAATACAGCGCAGAACTTTATATTTAGAAGTGTAATAGCTTAAAATAATAATTAATATTCTTAAGTAACACTTTCAATTTTAATAAACGGTACAGAGAGCAGGAAATATCTATTTTGATAGTATAATTAAACTTTAAGGTTTCTCAAAACAAAATTGGAACCAAAAGCGGCCGATCATAATCGCTGAAGTTCACTGCTATACGTTTTTACTAATAGTCATCTAAGTGTATTTGTACTCGAATTAGCTTAATTTTATTTGATTTAATTATGTTAAACGTTAAGTTTAAATTTATTTTAATCTTAAATTGTGATACTAGTCAAGGTTATATGATGACTCCTAATCAATTTTCTTTGAGTACTACAACACAAATGGCATTCTCTCGACATTCGAACATTGTAGGAAAAATATATAATAAGATCAAACTATAGTTAGTACTGTTGGTGACCACATTGTTATATTTGTTTTGGAAAATAATATAATTCTGTTAAAGTAAATTTGTCACTTTATCAGAAACTCAGTCGGAAAAAGCCATGCTAATATTTTCTTTAAGAAACCATGTTAAAGCAGCTTTATTCATTGTAGCACAACAAAAAGCTTTCTCTTTAATATATATCTAGATGAGAGGGAAAATAAATTCAACATTTGTTTTGAAAATATACGACATTTTTCAATTGATCAAAGCTTTTGTTTACGATAATAATCTTCTCTTGTGTAAATTGTTTATAATGCGTACATATTGTGATAAAACAATGAGAGAAAAAGGCATAGCTTATCGTCGGTTTATAAAAAACAATTGGCTGTTTGCACAGAACTTCAATTGAGTCTGTTTTGTTTGATCATCAGCAGAATGATTTTATTTCCATGCTTCATTTAGTCATATTTGCATGGTAAGAAGCGGAGGAAGATTGAATAAATAACATCGGAGGAGTTTTTGAACAAAATCGTTACATCCAAAAGGACCTAAGAGATGTCTGAAATTGGTCTTTCTTGTAGATCGGAAACCTGATTTTCCTTATCATATCATTATTTTTAAGTATGTCTATTATATGACAAATTTGTGAGAAGTTTTAGAGCCATAAATCCTACATACACTGGCACTGTTAACCACTGGAATGAACAAGTAGTTTTAAACGCATATTGAAATTGAAGAAAAACTTTACTCTGTACGATTTTAATTCAGAGCTCTTATATTCAACAGTATGTACCGTATTGGATCGCGTCTAAGCTGCACTTTTTCCCAAAATTTTAAAATATGATGACGGGGTGCGGCTTATACGAGCACTTTTCAAAAATGTCGATTAATGCCATTGCCTTTCTTTTTATCCTAAAAGTAAACGATAGGCCTATGGTCTTCACCACGGAGAAGTTATTGGTATAGGTCTAAATGGTTGTACAGGCAATTTTAATAATAAAACTGCTAAATAATTAATAAAATGTATGCAAAATTTCCGTTGAGTTAAAATTAGATTTAAAAGTATCTATACCCCTAATTGTCTGAATAGCTATGGCACAGTGTTCTACGAAACATTTACTCAGTAACTCAACGTAGCCAAATTAAGTTTGTTGTAATGAATGATTTACTTAACTATTTTTAGTAAATTCTATACCACCAATAACGCAAATGTTAATATTTCAAGTATTGGCTTTAGAATTTGACTGTCAATAAAAGCAACATATAAACAGCATTATTATGGCGAACATAATACATTTTCTAAAAATGAAAGTTTATTCGCAGATAGGTTATCTTTTAATTAAAGTTGAACGCGCTTCTTTTTCAGAAACATATCTTTCAAAAAATTACGAGCACATTTTTCATCTTATAGTGACTAATTGGATACAATTTCTGTTCAAAAATTTCTTAAAGGTAATATTCTTAGTGAGAATCCGAATATTCGTTATATTTGCAGAATCGGAACTACAACCTTTGTCATCAAATTAGCACTTAATTGAGCAACTGTACTGTATTCGCAATCATTCATTTACCGAAAGTTTCGTTCTTTGAAAATGGCAGAATAAGCACATATTACGAGCATTCGATAGCCAGAAAATCACTGCCGCTGCGTCCGCTTCATGTAATTAGAAATCTTTGGCATTACTTGCGGCATTTCTCTGATTACCTACAAAGGCTATTTTGCCAGGGGAGCAGCTTACTTACGGCAATACACAAGAAGTAAACCAAATTGGATAAGCGTGGACGCTATGGGAATACGTGATTGTAGGGAAAGCTTAAACTCGTTAATTGAAATTTTAGTTCCATGGTGATGCTTTGTATATTTTGATGGTGGTGTAGTAAGTGAAAGTTTTGCTGGTAAACACTAAACGTAATGCATTTTAAAACGTACTACTCGATAACTGAAAGAAATTCAGTAAATTCAGTGAAAGTATATTACATCAGTCACTAATCCAGACATAAATGATAACATTTTATTTATAATATAATCAAGATTAGCAAACATTTTGATTTGACAAGCGCTTTACGGCCTTTAAAGGCGAACATGAATAGAAAAATGCCGCAGTGGTGAAACATTAGCATCAAAAGCCTAAAGCCTTAACCTGTACAATAATTGATGGTAAAAGTAATTTCCATATTGCTTAAGTATTTTAGTGTGGTCCACCCTGCTTCTTGATTTTTTATCAAATTGACATCAGTATGTTTCAACATACATGTACACTGTATTTGATCGATATCTTTTGCTGAGATGCAGCAGCAATAACCTTTAGTAAAACATTTGCAGGCAGAAGGAAACAGCAGCAAAATATTGTAAATATCTTTAGACTGTTGATGCAGGAAACGTGACGTACACATATATAATAAAACTTTTACATGTACAAACATTGGTTAACATATCTCAGTTAGGTTTGCAACAGTTGAGCTTTGGGCAATAAACTAGCTGTTCTGTAAGATTGTACTATGTTTGGGCGTCTGCATTCTTCATAAATCATTGCTACCTGTGTTTTATTGTTTGATAATGTTATCAAACTGTATGAGCTATTATATAATTTATCTTATTGATTTGACCTCTGGTAAAGGTATTATTATCTAGACACATTAGTGTACAACAACATCAAAATTATATTACTTGGTGACAGATCATACCGGTTAAATTTTATATTTGGCACTTGTAATTTCAAATAGCGTAATTACTAATAAATACGGCACCTTCGAATTTAAATCGCACCGCATAGTTTTAACAATCAAATTTTAAAAAAAATATCTTTTTTTTGTCTTCTTTTTTTAAAAGTTATGCATCAAAAGAAGGTGTTCAATGTTGGTCTGAGTTTGCCTCTGCTCTGCTCTGAGTTTGCATTAAGTTTAAATTTTCCATCGTAATGCTGTCTCTTTCCACCATTCTTATCGAAAGCAGCACAAATGTACCCAAAAAAACTGTTATGTGTTTTACGAATCTACTTTGCGCTCGCTTTTTAAACTCACTCGAATTTTATCGTATTTTTTACAAAGTGTCTCATTTTCGAGTAAATACGGTAATAGTTATAATTCAAATTGAAGTTTCATGATTAATTGTTTATGTGATTTGATGCTTATTTTATTACGACATAAAACGGATGCAGCTGATCTAACCAGTGGCATTGATCAAGTCGGAAACGATGCAAACAACAGATGATATATGCAATCTCTTATCATTACTTTCCGTTCACATATTTCTATTTTATCCATGAATATACATGTACATGCATGATCCCCTTAGATTGTGATAAACTGTATACCGCATACGGCGTATAGAGAGAGTCAATCTTTGGAGAAACCCTCAAAGACTTCCATAATGATTCCCATGGACAATCTACGATATTTCACTATCACCCTGGTACTTTTAAAAGATGAAACGTCTGCTTCATAACAAGAAGTGTCGTTAACTGTTCTTTATGTACGGTCTGTGGCAAAATTTTGTAAAATGCTCTTTATCATATTTCTTAAAAACAGATCTATCAGATGAATAAGCCTTGAAAACATAACGACTGTCTTCCTGCTGTCACCGATATTCCCGGAATATCGCTCATAAAGCGCGATATAAAATACTCTGATTCCTGGTGAAATATCTAATATATTCTACCAGGATTTGCAAAATACATACGTATTCTATTAGATAAATCGAATGGAGATTTTGCTTATATAACAAAATCAATACAATGATATACGTAGATGCAAACTCAATAATATAATGCATGAATGCTTCATTTAAACTGTGAGAGAAAACGTAAATACGCCAGTTCAGCCATATTTATTGATTTACGATTATATTGCGAGAAATAGTTTAAAAAACAGTTAGTACTGCTTATATTTTGTTCAATAATATACATATACCTAAAATCAATTTAGTGTTCCTAAAGGAATAAATATATTACAATTATTAAGCAATAAACGTTGCATGTATTGTACGTTTAACATCATTAATGATTACAGTGAAGGAGCATATCAAATTAAAGTATAAATGTGCAAGTATAAAATTTTAAATCAAATTCTTATTTACTGCTGTTTAATTCATGGAATTTCAAACAAAATAAATAAGCTGTACGTGTATTGTTAACATAATTTAGATAACATATGGTATTTTATTGTGGAATTACGTCTTTCTCCCGCTGTATATCAGCTTTAGAAAATAAGGATATTAAGAAATGCTAGAGATGAGCCCAAGGGGGTTGACTAACATCCATGTTGAAAACCATCAGGCGTTGTCAAATAGGAGCATGGCTTCACTAGTCGTCTTCCGCCTTCATTAATTAAATCGGCCGTTATTTTGATGAAAAGTTGCTTCTACATGTTTATAAACCACTGTCATCGTGTCCCAAATCGCCTCTTCATCATGGTGACTGCAAAGAATGCGTGTGTAGGTATGCGCATAATCGGTAAACTTGTAACCATGCTAGTCTTGTAACTGTTGTCAAAGTTCCATCCCGAGGAGAGATAATGGCTACATAGAGATCATAACACTTAATTTGCAACGGCAGTAATTATCGCTGCAAATTAAAAATCTGTATTGCATATTACTTTCTTTGTATGCAGGATTAGTCCCCCTGTAAATAAATATTATTTGAAGATATTAAACATTGTTTATATGATGATCGTACATGTGCCTATATAGGCTTGTAAACCACAGTAAAATAGATCATAAAATAATCAAAAATATTTGTGAATATGCACAAGTATGGGTCCCTGTACTTTTTTGTACAGTAAGGTTTTATTTCAATATAAGTGCCACCAAGTCTCATACAAATAAAAAGTAATAAGGTGGGTTGTTTATTAATTTCCAAATATGCAAACAAAGGCATTTATAAATCAAACTACTAATAACGTATTGACTAATTTAATTAATTTTAAAATTAATAATAAATTCAAATTAGTGTTCTCAAACGCTTCACAACAGTAGGGACCGTAGGGGTTAGGTATACAATAGTTTAAGCAAATGCTTGCTGGAAAACCTATAAATAACAACCACTAATGCGTAATTGTGCGGTTTTTTTAGTCATCATTTTCCATTAAAAAAACCTCTTACTGGCCATTATTTTCCAATCACAATTTTAAGTTAAAAAGTGACGTTCTGTTAACAACTTGCTATCCATTACGAATAGATATCCATTAATATCTGTTAAACATAAAGTGGAAAAGAAAATGCTCTGAAAAGACGCCATTTATATTAAATTCAACGTCATGTTATATGGAAATGTTATTTTAATTTTAACTTGAAACCATTAAATAAAGTTAAGAAACATTATCTAAATGTTGGGCCTTTTGTTCCACCTAAAATAACACGCGTTTTGTCTAAATCAATTAAGTAACGTCATCAGAATTATGAGCTATTTATCCTACGTGGCGTGAAGTATAATGTGATTAGCTCTAATAGCTGTGATTCATTCATGGAAAAAAGATAAATGTGCAAGATTCCTGTTGTTGGGGAAAATACGCATATCCATTTCTCAAAACCGTATTTGTACAATTGTAGTTTATGGTGATATGTAGGGGGCAGAGTTGCTTAATTACAACAATTAGACTAAAATAGGGAGCGATATGGAGCGATTATAGACTTTTTGATGAACGTGTCCTTATTGTCATTATCAATCTTTCCGACCTTAATAAAGAGATTCAAATTTGTTGGGTTACTGAACTTAGACAAATTTGTTAACTCGTGCGTTGACATTTATATCGGATAGGCCCTATGCATCATATATACATGCACAGTATGTACATTTACGAAATATGACAAAGCACTTGAACCAGACATTAATTTGAATCTTCGTCAATTCCCTCAGATGCATTGGTTTACATACACGCAGTTGAATCCCCGGGGCAAGAGCTTCGCTTTAAAGGAATTAATTTTGGTTTATAACTAACGTTCACAAATCCTATAATCGATTCTGCAGGACATACTACAGCCAAGCGCAAGGTTAAAAAGCAACATTCTTCATTAGCGAAAATAGATGTTGCGCCTCGCTTTTGTGCGTGATTTGATGATTGCTGACTGTCAAGACCTTTTAGATTCAGCTATTGTTCATTTGAGACGATGGGGCTGTCTATAAATTGTTCCTCTGGGAGTATAGCAGATTCATTGGCCTGCGTAATAGCTATTCACCTTATTCCATTCATTATTTAAACAAGCAAGGAAATATTCTGGAAATTAACGAGTATATCAGTGAAATGCTAAACGAATTTATCACTGCATTAATAATAGTGACCACTATGTATTTCGAGTAGGAAGAAAGGAATTAGTGACATAAACATTGGGTGTGAGGGATTGTAGAGAAAACGAATTTCAGATATAGTTTCGTATATTACGACCTGTTATGCACTCCTCATTTTAAAAATATATGTATATATATATATATCTTACGAAAGTAGCTTCTTTGGGAGAGGTTACTTTCGCTCTCAGCTCTCAAGTAAACACGCATCATAAGAAAAGGCATTCTAAATTAAAAGCAAAAAAAATATTTGGAGGATTGCGTATTTGGAGTATTGTATTACTTTGTTGTGTGCTGGTACTGCATTATTTAAATATCCTCACGTGACAGGAAAACATGTTACATTAGAAGTGAGCCGATATAATAGAACCTTAAAGTGTTTTACATTCTGGCGTAACAACATAAAGGACTTCCACGATAATTTCTTATTATTTTGCTTTCATTACCATCGGCATCACTACGTTGCTATAGCAACCTCAAACTCATATGAACACCCTCATGTAGGGATTCCAAAAATGATATTTTTTCAACGAAATAAAGTGAAAAAATTCAGAAACTTCCTGCTGCCTTATCCTTTAACGGGCTTATCTAAAGCTGCCTTCTTCCACATTTTGAGAACGCTTTCCACCAGTCAAGAATATACTTAATGTGCCGCTTCAAAGTAAAATAAGGATGCCTTCTTTTCTCAAGTTCTTCCTTCAGATTTTTTTATTTTGCGGATTATTCGAACAATTTAATTTCCTAACCGCTACGAATTTAAATAAAATTAACTAGCAATAATCTTAGCAAAGAAAGACTTCGAATTTGATACGAACGTATTGATGCAAAGGCCTACTAAATCACTTGATTTAAGCGACCCCTATTGCGAAATTGTTACACTGTAGCCTTTCCAGAGTATTGATCGTACTTGGCTTTTCCGAGCACTGTTGAAGTTAGTGCGTTTTCAAAAGCGCCTTTACTTGTCTATCTTTCACCTTGCATGATGTGTCAGTTTCAAATCGAAATTTCGAACTGATTTCAGGGTATTTAAGAAATTAATTTAACTAAAACTAAAACACATTGCAAGCGGGTTTGCATCCACTCACTTTTGTGTCAGTTTGAAACTTATTTCAGGGTATTTTATATGCGGTTGCATTAATTTCTATGATAACTTATTTATTAAACTATAGTGTGCGGGCTGTGTTATTTGAAGAAGACCGTAATAGATTTTAACTGTTTTTTTTAAAGTCCAAGTAAGTCTTCCTTTAAAAAATATATCATTTAGTAGCCTCTTCTTAAAATCAATGTAAATTATGAAACGAAGTGTTGTGGAATGTTTGGATTATAATACTGGGATAAATTAAAAACCGGCTATTGATCATTGCCACTTTTTTTTGCAGCAGTTGTTTAACTGGAATGTATACAGCTACTAAACAGCTTATTACGCAAATTTCATTTTGTCCTGTGTAATTTACACGTTTTTACTAGCATGATGATCAATATTTAGTTAAAAATTAAAAATGGGGCTTTTTGACTAATATTTAACTTCTTTCTTGCTGTAAATCATACTTGAATTTCAGAGTAATTTACTCTAGACATCATGTGGCCGGAGTCAATAATGAGTAATCCAGGAAATACGGCCAAGTTTCTCTATGTAACGCTTTATTTAGCTACGTTTCGGCAACCTTATTTGTGCCATCTTCAGGCTTACTACAAAGAATAGAATACACAACTAAGCAAATACATGCATATACATTTTCTATATATCATACAATGTTCATCATCCTGTATCGTCATTCTTAATAATTGACATATTGAAATTGCATTAAATAATTTCTCACATCTTATAAAATTAAGTATTACATTTTGTACAAGGTTTATATTTACAGAGTATTTTACTGGTAATGATT
>JAQIXS010000821.1:0-38104 GCA_034700785.1 Rossiulus vilnensis | reverse complement strand
GCGTTGTGGATGAATGGATTCGTAATCTGTCGGAAGTGATCCCGTAGGCTACACCCCAGGAGCATACGCCCCTTACAACAATCAAAAAGAAAGTTCCATAATGCTAAATACCTACATGTGTTAGCAGCTCGTTCTAAAAACAGAATTGATATTTTAGTAATTTAAAAAATGGAAGATTTTATATTTGTGTGCTTTATATACTACTAATTAACAGCAATGGCACTGTCTTACAATTATGTCTATATGTATTTTTATTGTTGTAAAAAGTAACTGAGAAATTCCCTTTCTGACTACCCTGAAATTAACTATAGAACACAAACAACCCTAATTTTCAATTAAAACTAACCAGGGTTTATTACCTGCTTCAATACTTTACTCCAAGTAAAGAAGCACGTGAATAGGAACGAATTACTCTGATCCATAACTCAATTTCTATGCCTTCCATAGAGCCATTGTCTATGAAAATGCATCATTCCACTGCAGTGTGTACGAGATAGTTCCATTGTTCACTGTTTCAAATTTCAGATTTTCGTTTAGGTTCAGGCAAGCCTACTTAGAGACGTCGCCATTGAGCAATGCGCATGCTCGGTGACAAGTGTTTTTTTCTGCAGTTAGTAACACTCTTAGAAAAACCTGAACAGAAGAGGCCTATAGCCACTCATTTATCGAGTTCCACTTTGATCCTCTATCGTTGCTTGTATTTTTTCCTTAGTTATTATTTGTGTAGCTGATTTCTTATTCCTTTTTATGATCATCCATCTTCTCCAAATTGGTTCGTCCTAAACACCAAATGCATTCCTTCGTTGGTTGCGGGCGAAGAGATAGTCAACTTCTCTCTTTGGGAAGAGTATAAATAATTCAGGTTGAATATATTGCACTGATTTGATATTTACTGTAACTAAGCAGAAAGCCCTCGCAAGACTCTCGTGAATTGAACAACCTTTGCGGCGCTCCTTTCTGCCTTAATAAACCATTATTCATGCGCAATTTTGAACGACTTAAGAAAAAAGTTAGGGAAATTATTCATGGGTACTTCAAACCTCATCTTATAATATTAAACTGGGAAAATCCACATTACGAAATGCTCCACAAAAATACAATTTTTATGAACATTTACCCAAAATAAATTTCGACATAAAATACATGTGTTAAAACAGGGATATTCAGTCCTCAAATAATTATTGTACAGGTACGTATTTTTGTTTGTAAATGTCAATTAAAATACCATCACATACAGTGTAATTCACTCAGAAAATTACTCTTACATTCACCTCATACTTCTAAGATAGCACTACTGGGAATTCAAATGGACCAATAGAATGAAAGATCGGGTTTGGATATTAATCCATTTTTTTGTTTTAAATAAATTCACGTGCATCGTGGGTGTTGCTTTCTCTATGCTGGATGACAAAATATAAGCTGAATATCTCTGATTGGTTTAGGTTAAGTATACTCTCCTTTTGACATGTTCTCTCTGAACATTTACGTACCGCCCTGTAGACGGAATTGACGATGAATACAGAGAATAAAATTAGGAAAAACGCAATCAATATTTAGAAGGAACGTCAGTTGAAGTTTAGGATCTCAGATGCAAATATTCGAATCGCAAATAACGCGCGAGGGCGGTACGTTCGCCAGGAATGTCATAATTGACAATCAGAAATTCCGGCAAAAAGTGCACAACATGGCCGCAAATTGGAACAAGCCACTATGAAGGAGAAAAATGGAGTCTGAAGCGGTGGATTGCAAACCAAATGTTTTAAATATGGATGATGAGAAACACACAAAACAGCCGTTTTTTGAATTTTTGTTTAAGGAAGCGAAAATGTGTAGTTCTCAGTTTATAAATGTGTTCCTCCTATCTGTTATTTAATTAAAAAACGTATAAATAAAATGAAAGACCACGAAGTTTAGATTTTCTGAAAATTGTGGAATAAAACGAAAATTAAGCAGAGCGAAATATTATCCATTGCGGAAAACATTTTTTCAAAATCAATAATTCTTGAGTGCACTCAAAGATAAGTCGCAGTGACATGTCTTCAAAGTTAGGGATCAACTCTCCATTTGCATATATTCCTCGGTTGAAACCGGGCCATACTTTCAAGCGTTATCCATAAAAGGCACGCGATTAATTCCGCATTAAAGGAAGGAAAGAAAAACAGACAGGAAACATCGAGGAGAAATGGAAAAGAAATCTTGTTTAAGCAAGTCAATATTTATGTTTGCAACGGACGAAACTGGAAATTATATTGCATGAAGTATAACTTCAACCTAAAAAAAATAAGACTAGTGCATTCAATATAGGCCTAAGAATTATTGCGATTATGCTGTACATTTATGAAAGGATCAAATAAGCTATTAGAAAAAAATTCTGCAAACATCATCATGCAACATCATGCGTTTGAAGAACATCGTTTGAACTTTAGAGCAAGCTTCAACTACCACGAAGGTAAACAAAAATGATACGCCCACACCAACAATTCTTGAGATCGATCACCCATCATGACATGTCCTAAAAGCGACTTCTGCCTTCCTGTTCGATTCCGTGCTCGTGCATCAACTCTGCCCACTCCTTGTCCGTCTTGAGGACGCCATACGTCCTTCCGCATCAGCGTGGGACGCCACCTACCGGTGCAGTTGGTGCAGCAGAAGCACGCATGCAAAATGTTGGTAATATCAGGCCTGAGCTTTGCCCGTCCTCGTTGCTTTTGCTCGCTAATTCGAGCGTAATAAAACCAAATCTATTGATTTTGAAGGATGCAAGTTCCTAGATCCAGAGCAATACATTCAGATAGGGTTTATGGTAACGCCTGAGATTAGCATCAGAAGGTATTCCTGTTCATCTGGAAACAAAATAGGCCACATGTTTCATTTCTCGTGGCCCGGAGGTTGGTTGGGGAAGTCGGTGAAAGGGATTTCCCTCGATCGACGCTCACCTTTGATCTCTCGCTGGAAACCCTAACTACGTTGGCCGCTTTGTGTGCCAGTAATGCATTGTTTCCTTTGCTTTTTGTTTGATGAAATGAGGCCTTGCTGTTGTTTGGAGTCGTTATCACTGGCTTGGCGCTGCTGTCTTCGATGCATTTTCACGTGCTTATTAACACGTTCTATCCTTCAAAAGGTGCACGTCATCGCGACCTTAGCTAGCAGCCAATGTCGTGACAGCGGCTCGCAGCAGTGCTCGACGTGCAGCCTTCGCAAATTGTCCTGTATTTCCGGAAGTTAAACAACCACGCTGTTGATATTGCGAGTAGATCAGTTTAATTAAAATTGGCAAAGTAAAGGTTATGATATGAGGAGAATGGCTGTCTTCTGCTAGCCAAGATATCGGCCTTGCTCATCATATTAAATATGTGCCTAATGCAAAATTACGCTAATCTCAGATTAAAATCTGTTTCCAAGAGTTGCTTCCATGGTATTTGGGTATCAGATATCCTTACCAGCTCATTCCTATTTCATACCGTGTGGAAACAGCAAATATGGGCCCTATATGGACATGTATGACTTATTTCATTTATATTTAGACCAGAAATTGCCCACAGATGGACCTATATAGCCATATACGTCCACGCATACCCAAACATGCCCATATACTGTTTATATTTGTTCATAAAATCCATATACAATAAACGCATACGTATCCATATGCGTTTATTGTACACTCGTATATATTTTTATGTTCTTACAAATGAACATACATGTACACATATATGGCAACATATAGTATTTGATTGTTTTATGAAAGTACAGAATATTTTTATAGCACATGAGCTAGTTATGGTCCAACCTCATTGGTCTGAAAAATTCGGACAAGATCCACCTTTTCGTTCTCCCACTTTTGTCTTTTAAAAACGAGACTATTTCAACTCGACTGCCTCTCAATGCCTCTTTTGAAATTCAGGCTTCACGAACAAGTCGATGAAGAATGCATACCCCGACCCACCCCCTCACCTCCTTCACCCCCTCGAATGTGCATCATGCCGAAGCAGAGCGCATTTCGGGCAAGGCTTCGACTCACAGAAAATGTCTCTAATTCTGTTATGTTAGTGTCGCTCTTAATTCCATTGGATAAACGAATCTACCGGAAGTGGCTTCAGTTCCGAGTTGCTCTCCTGCTCAAGTTCATCAGAATGTTGGCAACGAATGAATTGCCATTAACAATAGATTGTTACGCTCCGCAGACGTCGAGGAAAAGCCAATAGTAATAGAATTTGAACGTGGAAGGAAAAACTTCTTTCTAATTTTCTAAAATTTCCAGCCAAGAAGTTGCAAGTTGCATGCAGCTAACTAAGTCGCGTAGCTCTCTCTCTCTCTCTCGCCTGCGCTTGATTAATGGGACTCGAAATAAGGGCAGAAATTAGGGAGATTTGTAGCGAGGAGTTGCAGAGGAACAAAGAACCAATCATTGTTTCGCTATATCCGTTAGAAGGCTTAATGCCCGACTTAATGTTGCAATTAAACCCCTCGCTGTGCAGCGATGCATTTCGGGAAGGATGCACCCTTTCTGCCTCAGACGAGCACCAGCAAGCACTCACTCGGTCTTTGGAGAAAGTGAAGCCAGTGCAAAGTCCTGGCGGCCATATTAGAATTTCAGTCTGCTAGTAATGACTTTTTAGCATTAAAAACGTATGCATAAGATTCCAACTACATGTACATTATATCTATGCTATAATTCTATTATAATATTCTCAGGTATTCATGCCGTAGTCCAAAGACCAATTGAAGAAGGAGGTTTTGTTGCAAAAATAAAGTTTTAACACGTCCTTATACAAATTATATATAATTAAGCATTACTTTTAAAATATATTAAGAATACTAGGATTGTTTTAAAATAAAATATTTATTCAAAAACTACCTTACACTAAATTCAAATTGAAAAAGTGCATCAAATTTCTAAACTACAATCAAATAAATGGCTTACTTTTAGTACATATTTAGCTTTACTAAATTACATTTCTAATCTTTTGCTTTATTCATACAGTATTCGAATTTTCATTTAGAAATACATGTATGTATGAATTGGATAGCAACTAAACAAGAGCTTTAAAATAACTCTGCTATGATTGTACATTATTTATCACTGTAGAAGCACCTACTTTTTATAAAAATGTATCTCGAAATTTACATGTATCAGTTCTAAAACCGTTGGAACGTTCAAATCTAGAGCCTTCTTTTTAAATTTAGCTTACAATAGCGATATAATTACAACTCACACGAATATTTTTCAAAACATTTTTAAGAAATGATACCAATGATTCGTTCGCTAAAATGGAATATTCTGAGCAAGGACATTGTACGAGTGTACCCCTGGGGCTTTCGAAAAAAATTATGACTGATTAAACCAAGACTGTCACAAAAGTCCCTCAGTGTACTTTAGAATGACCGGACGTCTGTTGCCAGCCGGCACCAGGTGGCGCCAATCGACTCAAATTTCCTTTCATTTGTTTGAAAGGTTCGAAATTGCGAGCGCGGACGTGAAATGTTTGAAATTGTTGGTACATGTGTTGGAAAAGTGCTACAAATGCAATAACGTCACCACTGTGTTACGGCTTCCGTGTATTGTTGTTGCGGAATGACGTCTGGAGACAGCCTATTGCCTTTTATTGGTTTTCATGCGAAGGTCCAATAAATGCCATTGCAGAGAGATGCTGCTAGCTTCAAGTTTTTCTAGTCAAAAGTGAATTAAGAGAATAGTGGGGAATGATGTCGGCAGAGGACTGTCCGAAATGTCCGATGGCCAAATGTTGACTACATTCAAGGGCTAACTAGGGTCCAAGATAGAAGGAATCGGTTCTGTCGAGGTTAAAATAGTTAAAATGGACCTAATCGACTACTAATCTAATGAAAGTACGGTAAGAATAGTTCATGAAATTCAAGAATATCACAACTGCCCTAATTGAATCGGCCATATCTGACTTATCGGGCTATACCAAAGTTCACATAGCTCCACATGATCAATTCTACAGTTGATTGTGAACGTTATTCGCCAATAAATTGCCATCAGAGACTCTTAAGTACAAGATCATATCTGACCATAAATGGCCAGGTAATATTTAAATGTTTGATCAATCAAACGAATCAGAGCCAAATCAGTGTAAGTCCAATTTAAAATATGAGTTTGAGTTGCATTTAACTGGCAGTAGGTTAAACTTTCAGTATGATATCAGTGCAACTCCACGTGTTCTTGTAAGAAATGTAAGAAATTTAAAACGTTTATGTATGAAATGTAAGAAGTTCATGCAAGAAATTGTAAACTCATGTTAGCAACAAATGTGAGTGCTTTTCAAGTGCTATTTAAGTGTGCTCGAAGTAGTCATATCTAGCAATGGAAATGCCTGCTTTGTTTGCAGAGTAAAATCGTTTTCATTTCCAAAAATACTACTGCAAACGTTTATTAACATTTAACAAACAAATACATAATTAAATAGTAATACTATCCAGTTCCACCAAGAAACGAGGACTTGTTTAAAATGGTTACGTGGTTCTTTATGAGGAAATGTGAAAAGGTTTCTGGAGCAATATTTTTAATAAAGAATCAAAATAAACAATGCCTTAAATAAAGAATACTACATTATGTGTGTGCATTTATTCAGGACAAAATCTTGATATAATAAAAGGCATACACGCTGTATTTAATTCACTGCAGCATTTGTACTTCCTCGCTCATTATCTCAAAACCTGGTTTTAGTGACTTATACTAATTAGCCTCTGAGCCGTCGAAATAAAAGGTCTAAAGACATCACCTGAACTACAGTTTAGTTTAACCTAATTAGTGACATACATCATATGAGGAAGACGTTATATACTGAATACAAGTTGGATCCTTTTATTACTTAGACTGAGTGGTCAATAACGACAAATTTCAAGACGTAAGCAAATACATCTAAATCTTGCGTTATTCAGACTGACATTGGTATCCTAATGCCTTAAGATAGGCAACCATTGCGAACTTCTTGGTCGTCCAAACTGCCTTCTGTCAGGGATGGCAAGGCAATATACATGTAGTATTTTTCTTTAATTTGGTGGCCAGAGGGAGGGTTTGTCGTCTTCCTCGATGAATTTTCCTAGATTTCAGTCAATTTTAGGCTGGCGATAGGATTCCCTTTGTCTTCGCAAGTCGTTCGCGCCAGGCATTGTGGGAAATTCCTCGGTCAATGAACAATGCTATTAATTCCGCGTTTACAGCAGACGTTTTGGCAAGCAATAGAGCAAAAGCAAACAAATGCCATTAACGTTTGACAAATAATCATTCATGATTTCAGCGGCGTGCATCGCCGAGAAAAGATTTCCCCCATGACAAAAAAATCGTTCAATTTCGAGAAAAAAATGTGCTCCCGAAATGTATCATTCGATAAATCGGAAGAAAAATATCTCCTAGCAAATCTCCTTAAAGAAAAGCGTATTATGTGGCACTGCGTATCTCCTTCTGGTGTTTTATGACTATGATAATAATTCGTGGATAGCGTTTTAAAGTAGCATGTTGCAATGAAATATGACAATAAACGTTAACTCTACATCTTGAATACTGCATGGTAAATGGTACCAAGTCGATTCAGCTGCATAGATTTTAAAATTCGATTAATGTTATTGCCATAGAATCCGCTGCAGGTCGTTGCAAATACAAGCTCATTTATAGATGGAATATCATATTGTGGCATACAAGAACATCAAAGTTGAGCTCAATATTTGTCGTTGATGAAATTGTAAAGAAATGTTTACTACAAAATTAGTGATACCAGGAATTCGCATCATAAATGCATCCAGTTTATTATTCCAGTTCGTAAAAGTAGCCTTCAAACATCTATAATTACTAATTGATATATGGAGGATTGGAGAACAATATGTAAATCATTTTATAGGAAGACGTTAATCTGCCCAGATTTTCCATTGAAAATGCCTCGTATGGATACGAGGTTCTTTATGTCGAAATTTAATATCTACATTGAAATAAAAAGATAATACCTTTAATCTTCGTGATTATTGAATTCAGTTATTTGTATTCAAAGCCAAGGTACGTCAAAAGAGAGTTAACCGAGTTTTTTTTAATGGATATTGATTTTTTCTTATAATGTAACCACATAGCTGCTATCTTGCCGATTCGACGTGTATACCCACCCGTATATTTTTGGGGTTTTACGGGAAAACAAAAGCTAAAGATTGCTCAAAGTAATGAAAATTGGGGGGGAAAAGGCTTCGTAAATATTAATATCAATAATTTTCAAACTTACAAATTGACTTCCATATTCACTATTGTAGAGATTTTGCTGATGCAAATGAACAAATTAATGAACTTGTTTTAAACTGAGGCTGGCATTAACCACCATTTCGAGGACTTGAGCTCGAAATCTTTGACTTTTGCGACTTAAGAAGGGCGCTGCCAGTGCTTACGGTAATGTAAAAAAGTTCATTAAATTGGAACCGGAAATAAGAGAACGTGATTAATGTCAAGGCACGCGCGCGCGCAAATGAAGACGAATTAAATTACCGTCGGATTTCCCTGTAGATTTTCCGGACTAAGGCAAAGCTGAAAAACGACTCATAGAAAAGAAAAAAATGGGGAGTCCTACAGCCGAAAGAGATTAAATTTTGCGATAAAAATCTGCTTTCTCCATAATCGTGCGTGTAGTCGCTACATTGCTGCATGTCACAGTTTCATTACTTCGTAATTTCTTTTAATTAAGAGAAAACCTAGGCACTCAAAGAAGAGATGGTCGCCGATGATAAGGTGGAAATTCGCTCTGAATTTTCTTGGATTATGCGTCGTATATCTTCAGCTCGCTCGCTTCATATTTCATGGCATTTTTCTAATGCATGCGCCTCTTTTATCTTTGCTGAGCAGGCAAATAGAAAAAAATTAAACGGCCATAAACAGAAACAGATGAATCAACATTTTAATATTCCACCGCTTCTGAAGATAATGCATCTAGATAGAACGGTTAAAGCCAGACTACGAAGAACAGTGACATCTGAAAACAGCTGTTAAGATCTACCAAGTAGATTACTTAATTTCGTCTTTCGATCCTCTGTCTTCCAAACCTGGGATATTTGGATGGGACAGCAGCTGTCCTTTAGAAACAGCAGTTTCTTCGTGTAAATCTTCTGTTTAAATTGCAATCATAGTGTGAGCTTCATAGAGTATAGCATCTGCATTCACTAAGAGATTAATGCACAGTTTATAGCTTTCCACCAACGTATAGATAGCGAGCGATCTTGCAATTGAATATTGTGGAAATTGATAAATTCAAATACTAAAAGACGACCTGGTGCAACACTGAATTCCAACCAACTACACAATTAAACAACGAATATATTTAATCGTTGCTCTTGTTAAACTTACTGTCTTATAAAATGGCATAGTGCTTTCGATTTAAACAAATATCATGTTTAGCTAAAGTACTGTACAATATGTTTGAAAGCACCATAACGTTTATATCTTTCCTTTTCGCTCAGTGTTTCTAGTACGTTACACTTGTACAAAAAATAACCTATATTTACAATTGGTCTTTGATTATCTGACACTCCACATAACTAATTGCAAACAACGTGACACTTTTCGCAAGTAAACGCATTATTTCGCAGAAAACGTGACAACCTCTTTTCTATTTTCGACTTAATAAACCAAGGCATTTCAAAATGTTTTTTTTATTTAAAGAACACGATAAAACCATGATTTGAAGTGTGCTGGTACACAGAACAGCACTATAGGATGCACTACGAGTATTAATGCGAAATGATTAAAAGGATACTTAATTGAACAACAATAATTCACTAAAGGTACTCCGTACCTCTACTCTTCTGGCAGATTTTGCATGAGTAAATTCATCGCATAATTGCATTAAGTTAATCCATCACAAAATTGCAAAAAGCAATCGATTCAATACGGATTCCTTATACATGTAGATATATAGTTTACATGTACATTCGGATTTAAAAAAAATGCAGATGCGTACTTTAGCAACACTTAATTTCCTAGAACATCCAATGGCAGTCGCGTTATCATACGTTAAAGCGTGATCGACTAATCCAAAAGTGCAACATAGAATAAATCAATTTTGAAAAAGCGAAAATATACACTGCCCAGAACATCCCAAAGTATTAATTATTGAAATCATCAAAATTGCGTCCAACAGCTTCTATTATTTTAGTACTGTTTGTGCCATTGCCAATGTGGGAGAAGAGGGGGGATGAGCGTGACGTCCTACTTGAACGTTCCTCGCGCCATTTAACCAATCTTCAAATCCCCGCTCTGATTGGTGGACCGATTACGTTGTCACTCGCCTTGTCAATCTCCCGAGCGAGTGCAAAACGAAAGCGTAAGTCGCTCTCTCATTCGCCCATAAGCCAAGCCTTCCATCTCTCCAAACTCCATTTTCCTTTTTTCTAATGTTTTCCGTACTCTTAACGACACGATTACTGTTAAACGAATCCAGCCGGTCGAGAAGAGCCATACACTCGGATAAAAGCAACAACGCAGGAACAAGCAGGCACTTTTCCCTGTCTCTTTTCCCCGCCGTCGCCATGGCGACGAACTCGCAGCTCGCTAGATTGCGTCTTCTTCTCGCAGCATCCAACATCTTGTCGCGTTCCGTGTCATGGCGTTTCTTGTTCGCCAGCGTGTAAAAGCGAAAAGTTGTTCTGCAGCCGTGGACGCTTTAATGGCCGCTTGCACCAATCGCTGTTTAACGTTAACCTGACACATCGCTCACGTCACGTGAGAGCTGCACGGATGACCAACTCCTGCGCGTCACAACATGTTAAATTCAATCTCAGACGAGATTTTCCACGAAGAACGATTAGCAACAACAAAGATAAGCATCAGAGAATGCTCGTTGCATAGCTGGTTGGGCACTGGGTGACATTTCAAAAAATCGTAGGCCTATTTGTAACTGCACTTTTCCAACTGATATGTGAAGTAAAACGACACTAATGCATTAGAATGATGTGCGCAATGCTGGTTCGTGTTGGATTCTAAATGAGCAATAACGTTTAAGACGCACCCCAATTCGAATCGTAATTTTTTGTATTAAAAGTGCGTTTTATATTCGAGTAAAAACCAACAGATGCGCTTGATTTGAGCTTCAAAATCTTGAGAGACAAAATGCATCAACTTAATGTATTTTTTTTCATATTTTCGCCCACACGGATAGAGAAATGCATTCAAAAATGCATTACATTTCAAAATGCACTACCAAATGCATTAATTTTAGAATGCATCAAGCAATACAATAATTTAAAATTTGTTTTTAAATGCATATTGAAATATTTTTGAAATGATCACTCAAGCTGAAATCATTTTCCAGTCTAAATCGTGTAGACTCGTACTGTAAATCTTCAGGCAAGTTAAACTGCGTCGTAAAAAATAAAAAAACGTAAAAAATTTGAGTACAGTCAAGTCAAACTCAGCAAATGAATAATCCACTGCAATAATGCTTTATACTTAATTATGTCAATAATTTAACTTCCTTGCCAAGTATAATTTAAATAAAAATGCTCAAAGTTCAAACACGGCAATTTTCCTTTTGGTAAACATTGCTACGATACATTTTTACCAAAACGTTTTGTAATGTTTACCAAGCAAATGATTACCATGTAATCATTGCATGCATGCAAGCATTGTATGCAAACTTTGTGAATTGAACATGTATTCATAACGCAAAGGAGTGCACGCTTTCCTTGACTTTTTCAAGTGAATATGTACGGATCGATTAAATTCATTTTAGCTGCAGTAAACTTGCGAGCAAAAAACTAACCCACCTACGTTTATTTTGTTCAGCAATTAAATATTTCAATATCGGAATAGCTCCTTTGGTAAACAATGTATTGCTCTTTTAAAATGCGCCTACTAAAATTTCTCATGAAATTCTCAGGTAAAAAGCCTAAAATCAACGGTTAACCATTTGCATTTTCTGGAACATCTTCATGCCTTTTCCCCCATTTGCAATGATAGTGTTTTGCATTGGTCGAAAACAGGCTTTAGTATTCGCTTTAACTTCAAACACACGTACTCCTGATGAACATATCAGTGTGTGATTCTATACTGATATAACTATGGTTAATAGTCGATACTAATATCACTATATATACATTTTTATAACTACCGGTATCAGTATGCTTAGTGATATCACTATTATAGTGGTTTTTTGATCTGTGGTTATGATTAGTGATATCACTAACTTTTTGACAAATATCACCACATGCCAGTATATTTATACTGATAGGCCTATATATATATATACTGATCTTTCCACCAGGGACACGACGTTTAGCACAGGCCCAATTTCAATAGTTAGGTTGGCATTTTTGTAGAATGCGCGTCCAGCATAAGTGGCGTTTGCTTCCTCAACCACGTTGCGGTTAATTAATCCGAGCATTGTTATCATAATTTGACTTTTGCCCTCGACCGTTACGTGAGCCGGTGACGCAGCTAGCCGCCGGTCACCGCTGTCTGTTTTGGGGGCGCCAGTATTGATTTTCTCGGCTGCCAAGAGGACTCCACTCGCCCGTGAGCCTCCTCCTCCTCCTCATAGTCTGCCTTTCTGCCTTTTTCTGTCCTGCCGCATTTTCTTATTAGAATAGCGCTTGCTTATTGTTTCCACCAATATTTCGTTTTCATTTTTTATCAACTTTCGGCTCCAGGCCGTCTGCCACAAATTGTGTCTGCCTCTTTGGCTGCTCTCCACCAATTGTTCGCTACGGCGCTCCGTGCTGGTTTTTTTTACCTCTCGCATTCTTCACTCGCTCGAGGCATTAAATCGTTTAGATTAGCCGTCTCTTTTCAGCGCCCAATGCTGCAATCGCGAGTCGTTATTTAATTATTCAGCACTTTTGACGCCGCCATTTATCTCGTTTTAATTTTGAAAACGTCTGGGGGCGCCCGTGTCAACATGACGCCTTTGGCTCGGGGCATTACGTCACTGATCGCCCATCGAGCCCTGTGTGGATGTTTTGAGCTTTTAATAGTTAGACTGAAAAGTTGTAGTAGGGGGACCCAGAAAAGGTGACACGGGCATGGAGTGGGAGGAAACATCATGATTGCAAATATTTCTAAACCTGCCACACACGTAGTTAAACCAATTTAACATTTTTTCCGAAGCTGAGGGAACCGCTAATGCATGGTTACGCATGAAATACCTTTGTTGATGAGAGCAAACAAAACCAACAATGAAATCTGAAACAGTAAACATTTGCATTTCTTTAAAAATTAAATTAATTGAAAATTCCAAACGCTGAATTTTCCAAATTCATCTAAATTCATTCGTTGGAATTCAATTGTTTAGTAAACAATGCCACCATCAGGCATCGAAACGGAAACCCAACTGAACAAACAAGTGTAACATGTACGCACAGGTCTACAGAAAATGTAAACCCGACCTATACCAATTGCGTCCATTGTTGGAAGGTTGAGAGCAGAGAGAGGGTGAGGGTAGGGATCAACAATATTCGGCGCAAAAGCTGGAATAGACTGAAAGCTGACAATAACGAGCACAAATGCATTAGTGGACATCAATTTGTTCTATAAGTACGTCACTTATTGTGTTGCCAATGTGTTATTAAATTTAAACATTATTATTAATGTGTTTTTAAAATGAGACATTATGTTATTTGGCTTTGATGAACGTCCTTCGTGGACGGCCCCTTATGGAATTGTTTAAGTGTCGAAGTCTAAATTAGTCCTTATGAAAACTGCTTCATGTTCTCGGCTTACGCTAGTTGAACTGAACAACTAACTAAGGCTGCTCAAAGAACGACGTTCAGTATCGAATAAACTCATTACCAGTGAAATCAATAAAGAGCCCATGAGTGATAGGCCTACCATGAGCAGCTTTTGCAATAACGTATAATAATAATAAACGCACGCTCGTTCATAGTGACTATTGCCAAGTTTAGCTGAGCCAAGTTAGCAGTAAGTAACTTGCTACAGGATTTCAGAGCAGAACGTTCTCACCAGGGCCATCACCATCCCTTCCTTCGTTTCCCATACGAGCCCCCACCCCATAACAACTGATTCGAATTTTCAGCTTTTTTAAACTGCGCATGCTCAGTTCACGCCTGAGATTTTCTCGCAGAAGATAAGACCCGAAGCTGAAGATAAAAGCCGTACTCACGTTGCGCGATATCGTCCACCAAAGTGTTTCGCTCTCGCTACTCTATGTACTATGTAGAAAACATGTTTGAAAAAAAGGTTCCAATACGCAGTCAGAAAGCACTGAAAAACCGATACTGAAAATCTCCAAATTGTCCACATTCGAAAATAGGAAACACGCTTGCTTTCCCGTAATTATCCAAGGAAGCCGGAAGGGCAAAGCGCCTACCGTCTCCATTTCCCACCGGCTCGGGTTTTGACATTATTTCATAAATCTCTTCAATTGGAAAATAATGCAAGTCTTCCAGGATGTTGCTCGGGCGCAGTTTACAACTCCGCGCTTGTGCGTCGCTTTTTTTATTTCCGAGCAAACATTTGTAATACTAATTAAAATCAGGTCCCGCGCAATGGAGCGAAGAAAATTAATTACGCCTTATCGCCAGGGATCCGTTCGTTATTATTACTGTGTTTTGAGCGGCCCACGCTCGCTCAGATTTTCGGCAAAAATACCCTGAAGAATGCTCGCGAAACGCTCAACACGAACAAGCTGAGCAGATCAGTTGCACGTTCGCAAACAAAGGCGGAACATCTAGTTAGGTTATTTCAGCGTGCTTATCATTCCTACCATATCACCAGAGACGTGTTGTGTGAAATCCTTAAACCACGATACGGGAGTTAAGGGAGCGAATGAGGGACTAGGAGCGTAGCGTGTTCTCCATTTTGAGAAAGTGCTCCAAAAGGTATGCATGCTGCAGTTTAGTTAGGGACAGTTCGAGCTAGGTTGGAAACAGCAACGAAAATCCCGATCCACGAACGTGTCATGCATTGGTCTCAGTGATGCCCATTACGTACAAAATTATTTCGCACGGTTTTGCTTATTATGATTGCTAAATTTATTTTCCCTGGTGTAGAATTGGTCGTCCACTAGTTGCTGCGTCATTTTTATAATCTGAAAATGCCCCGTTTATTTATTTAAAAAAACCTGAAGAAATGTGCAATGTTTTTTTCCGAATATAACGGTATTTTGCAAATATAATTTTTGTTATAAATAAACGGGACATTTCCAAACTATAATAAACAGTGCAAACCCTAGTTGGCGACCTATTCTACAATGGGGGAGAAGCAACCAAGCAATTAAAGCAAGCATTTGAAGCAAAAATGTGTAATGTTTTTGCATGCTGGACACCCTTTTGACTCAGCCTTAACCTAACGACATTTCAATACTGTTTAAAGAACGTAATTTTCTATAAGTTCAATCCCGAGTTAACAACCTGCTTGTTCATTTCAACATCTAAGGTCGAATAATCTGTGATAAGCATCATTCAGGCTACATGTTTACTGGAAATGTGACGTTATTTTAGAATGAAATTTAATGTCATGAGTATGACATAAGGCAACACATGTAAGGGACAATATGACGTCATTTTGTGTGATTTCATATCCAAATAAGTCCCCCTCAAATTCTTAGGTATGACTTATACACTCTTATACCGCTTGTCTTACGTTTATTTATATATTTTTATTTAGGGCTCTTTTAATAATTTCGTTCAGGATCAACGTTTTTAAACGTAAAAAATAGTGCCAGGATGGGTAAGGCCTTAGCGCAAATTATTAGTATATACTAATAAATTAATGCCATACGGGTGGATGTTGTCCAATTCGGAATATATTAATAACGAGAGGATGGAGTATGGTGTCAAAAAATCCACTTTTTAATAAGATCTCTAGGTTGAATCGATGCTATTTTATTTTGCACGTGGGTTTCCTGGTACCAGGTCTGCATTGACGCCAGGAGGCCTCTTACAAACAAAAGCAATTCTTCGTCCTTTCAATTCGCTAATAAGTCAATTAGAGCCGAAATTGTTAATACGAATAATTACATAGCAACAAGTTTTCGATAACGATCGCCCGAATGTCGAGTGCGTCGCTTTCTCTCGATGCTAATTTCCGAAAACTTTCCCTTTTAATGATCCCACTTTAATAAACTCTCCTCTCGCTCTGCATTGGCTGAAAACGACGCGGATTTACGGGGAATTAAGTGGGATTTGCTTAACGAGGGACAAAAGAAAGAATTTCCATAATTGACCAAACAAAGTAGCTCACTTATCGATCGGCGACGCTCTCGTTCTAAGGCCGCGAGAGGGCGGCACCTGGGAGAATCGGCTTTAGGAATTAGGCCCTCACCGAAGACTTGGAAAACAAAAACAACGCCAGTCCTGATTCCCTAAAACTCGGGATGTCAAAGAGTGACTAATGGACCACTGCTACTTAACGAAATCCCGTGATAATACCCGCCAATAATGCGCGGCGGCCATCTTGAATTCATCTTTCCATTGCTTGTCTTCCTAATAAAGTAGGTTACGTGCAGCTTCTATCTCAATTTTAATCTTACTTATTATTAACATCCAGGGAGAATATCTTATCGACTCCTTGATTGGGCTTCATTCAACGACGCTTAAAAGCATACAGCCATGGCAACCACATAACTAAACATCTGGCTGGTCAGTTGATTTGCAGTGGTATTGCAATGGCTACAATGAAACCAGCTTAGTTTGTCTAATCAGTTCAGATTTAGCAGCAAATCACAAAACCGATCCTAGGAGAAACGCAGTGGTGCCATTTGGAAAATCGCTCTTATTGCTTGACGCTAGATGGCGCAGCATACCGAACTGACGTTATCCCAAGTTGTTGTTGTTGTTATTTAAAGGCACAAGAGAATTTAAGGCTTTAAAGCACCTGGGCCGTAAAGCGCAGAGCCCTGAAAAGGATGAAAGAGGCGAAGAGGGACCAAAGGATGATTGTCTCCACCAGCTCTAAAATAGAACCTCATTATACCATGTCAGGGGGGAGAACCATATTAAAACAGGGTGAAGAAGGGCACGAAGGGAAGTCACATTAGGAAGAGGAACTGGGTGCATCCAGGAAGTGTAGGACTGGGGTAAAGGTACAATGCTTGAAAAGCTTAAAAGGCAGAGGATGTGGCAGGAGTTATCCCAAGTTAAAATTTCCATCTATAGGACCACAGTAAATGAGATTGTGGGACACCCCATAGGTTCCATAAACTGTGGGACCCGGAAGTGTGCCATCTTGCTGATTGCAGGTGCTGAGTTGAAAATACAACTTCGGCAAGAAACGAACCTAAGATCATGAGTCAAGTTCCATAACCACTCGGCTGTCTGTTATAAGATTGCAGATTAAATGTTGAGGCTGTGCTTGTCACATCCCAATTCATTATAGTCTCACAGAGAAATGTCTTAAGTAATGGGATCCCATTGCTTCTTATTAATTTCAAAAGTTATGAGACTAATCTCATGTATGCCTGACAAAGAAATTCCCATAAATATTGGGTTTTCATTACATTTCTAGTTGTTCTCGTTGGATTTTTCTTTTGGGATCTTCTCTTAGGATGGGTGGCCAGGAAGAGTTCACTCATTCCCTAAACTAATTTGCCAATATTCAGTCATTGATCTTGACCGAATGCGTGCCACTTTCGGTCCATGGGCCATAACTTGCTTAGAATGCTCTGCGCTGCCCGGGTGGTGATATGTTTAATGTATGTTCTGCCATTCCCCCTGTTTTGTCCAGTTTTCCCAGCTCGAAAAATCAGCTCTGCTGCATGTGCCTCCCCAAGCTTTGCAAAGTGCTTGGGGGTCCTGTTGCCACCTACCACGAGGCCTTCCAATCCCCCATTGCCGTTTTCCCCAATAGCTACAAAGGCCATCCAATCGCAACCGCGCTACCTTAATTAAGATTAGTGTAGTTTCGTTGCTAATGAGCACTAACGAGACGCGGACAATGTCCAGAGATTATTTCCGCTATCTCTAAATGGGAAAACATGTTCGGAAATATTGACCCAAACTCTCCTCCACCGCTAGCTCTTTTGCCATTTGTCAAAATGGAGCTGCTCTCGTGTTTGCGTCAGCTTATTCCCAGTGCTTCGTTTACGTTTGGAAGTTGCAACCACCACAAGGAGCGCCACTGACGCTGGCGAAGCCTTCTTGGTAAAGATACCAGTTCAGGTCAGATATCTAAATGGCAGATTTTATTTGTGCCATCGAGTAAACAAATGTCAAACGCATTATCCAAATAGCTTAGTCACCGATGCAACGGCGGCCACATAGAGGCAATTCAAAAATGCAGTCCATATACAGTGAGACCTTGCTATGGTGACCACTCAAGGGACCAGACAAGATCTATTATCTAGTCAGGTGGTCAATATATCGAACATATTGAGAAAAAAATGAATTTTGTTCAGTTTTTACACCTAAAACAAAGTAAATTATTATCACTTTCAATTAAAAATTACATGTACACATCTAAATTTATTTATTACATACCTTACTTAAGATTTTATTGTGATTAAGAATGAGAGCTTTCAGTAAAAGCGTCAAAAATACATTTAATTAATTTCCACAATCAATTTGTATCTTGCAGTTTTACAAATTTGTATTGCGGATTTTAATCAGTATCACCTGCATGAAGAAATTAGGAAAACACTAGTAATATGATGCAATATTAAGTTTACTGATATTCTATTTACAATTACAGTATTTAACTTACATTATGAAGATACAGTTCAATTGTTGAAACACCTCACAACGTATTAATGTTACTCACATGCTTCATGGAAAATTTTCCCATAGGCGCATTTGCCTGACTAAAGTGTATTTATGCACAAAAATCCTACAGCGGTCAATATAAGGCTATACTAAAGTACGAAGGGACGTACCCCGAAAACGTGGTCAATAGTCAAGGTAGGCTAACGGTCAACATAAAGAAAAAAAATAACATTAGCTGTATAGGCCTTTTAAGAGATACTAAAACACCGGTGACCATAGAAAGGGTTTATATATAGCAAGATGGTCAATTTGCAGGTGTCATTGTACATTTAAGCCATGTTTGTATAGTCATACTAAGGACGAGGAGAATGCCATCAACCATAGGTAAAATAAAAATATCAAACAGCATAAATAATACTCAAGTTATGTTTAAAAAAGATTTGCGCTCTTTCGCTGTATCTGTGGCATTAATCAAGAAAGAATGATACAGAGAACAGTATTTCTTACATGAAAACGATTCATCATGATACAAAAAATGGTAGCGGATAAAAATACGACAAAATGATGTTTTGTTTTGTTGTTTTTTAATTTCTGTACATGCATGTATAAATCTAGGAAATAGCTTCCAGTCTTACTATCATACAAAGCTAAACGCAAGATAGTCAAAAACGTCTCTGAATTTATTTCACACATTATAGTTAAATATGAGTACTATTCAGAGTTACTAATTTATTTATTTAGTAGACATGGCAGTAAATAAACATCGCTACATATATGGGAATAGGACTATGCAGCAGTACATGACGTCATTCTTGGAGAATGGAGATGTCAGTTTGAAAAGTATTTCCGATTCTCTTTGGACCGTCCATAAAACATGTCCGGGACTTGAAGAAGAGGGGTTTACATATTAAAACAATCATGCACTATATGGGAATAGGGCTCAGCGACAGCTTAAGGAAAGACTTATTCCTCCTTGGTCACCATTTGTTATCTTAATTTATTTTGCTTTTTTTAAGAATTGAGCAAAATTGTTACCGATGTATGATGCAGTACACGATTATATTTAATCAATAGACAACTCATTACTCTTAATAACGATCCAAAACCTAGGAGCTTTCTCATTAGTAACAATAATTTCACATAAAATAAATGTAATACCCCTTTCTTGTGGGTCAGTATCTTCACTTATCGGAAGAATCAACTCGTTTGTCATACAATTAATAGGTTGTCATGTATTGCACACCTAGAATGAATTTTATGTATCATTTCCATATCCAAATATTTTATCAATAACTGCTTTATTTTTTTTCCTTTTTAAGTATTGAACAATGTCCTCTTCGTCATTTCTAAGTATCGTCATTTTTATCTCATAATGATAAGGTCAAAAGAGTTGACTGACCCAAAATCGACGTAATTTATTTTAAATTCTGTCGTCATATTATGAATAAATGTGACGTTTTTGTCCTTTTCATGGTCAAAATGAACTCATAAATTAACTAGCGGCATTAGACCATTTAGATATTCTTGTGCCAGGGGTTGTTTGTTCATTCATTCATAAGCATTTCCAAATTCAGCCAAATCCAACAGACAGACAGAAATCGAAGCACTAAGGGGGTAATGTCCCTTATGGCTAGTATTCCTTTTTACCTTTATTTTGTTATTGATTTCATTTAAATAAACAAGCTAATAGTACCAGCCTAACCCTGGTACCCAACATGTTTAGCACAGTAATTGACAGTAGAAAGGCTTGGTGGAGTGGAATTTCCATTGCGTGACGTCAACAAGAGTTAGCTAATCCATTTGTGCGGACTGGTCAGCTGCAGGGCGACCCTGAGATAAATGCTTCCGTTTCTCCATCCCCCCCGGGTTTCTTCTTCTGCAGGCGTCTTTAATAACCGCGCTGAATTAATAATGGAGTCCAATCATTTGGTCATCACGATGTCACTTGACATCGGTCAGCAGCGGCCGTCCCGGGAGTCCGAGGGACAAGACTGGGGGATTAAGGCGAAAGAAAACAACAAATGAAACGCATTCATTAGGTGGCGCTCGTGACGGGAATTCCCCTCCGTCGCTGGCGTCCCCCTCCATCGATCGAAATGCGAGCGATGAATTATTAATCGAGAGTCGAATCGGGGGTCGAAGCTTAACGGATTTCGAGTCCATTCCACGGGGAAATATTTGTCAAATTCAACCGGCGTGGAACTGCGCCCAGGGATGACGGACGAGAGAAGAAAAAAACAATAGCCCTTTCCCAGCATTCGTCGCATCTATCCACCGAGCGTAATTGGACATGTCAAGTGCGGAGTCAGGGGGCGGGGCCTGCGCACGAGATCAAGCCAGACCGGAGCGAGACAGTAACCTCGACGTCGATCAGGTCGAAGAATCAAACGGAATCCACGTTATGGACTTGTACTTGTGGAAGTGATAGATACAAGTTATTTTGTTCCACCAACCAATTCGTACACTACAAAGTTATTTATCTATACCTTGCAAATTACATTTGTTATGTTCCACAAATGTATTAGTAATAGCAAATTCCTTGTAACTTGTAGTGAATTTCTTGAGGGGAACAGGGGACAGAAATGTGACGAGGAGGGCAAACCACGCATTGACTTGTGATACACTTCGACTTGTACTTTCATGACGTCACTTGTAGGAAAGTGCTGATACACTGATGGTATATGTGTTTCAAGACCCATGTACACCGTATTACTAATACTTATAATAGTTTTGTGTAAAAGAGCCCTGGCTTTACTCTGCACTTTTCGAAACGCGCCGCCATATTTGGACCCACAACCGGAACATTTTTCCAATTCGATATCAAACATATCTCCACAAAGAACGTACAATATTTGCGTTGGGGTCGGCGTGGTTGCAAACACCGAACGCTCACAAAACGGCCTGCTAACAACGGATATGGTGTGAAATGTACGACTTTCTGATGGACACCATTTATGGATCACCCCTTAAAACGACGAAATTGAATTATCCTACTGCTAGCAGGATACACCATGAGGCAGGGGTTGTACAGTAACACATCAAACCAAGTTAAATGCCTATTTGAAAAGTGTTTTTTTGTGCTGAATTTACGTGCGATGATAAACAGCTCACAAATCAATTTCAATTCAACTCCGCACCTGACAGTAAACACGTGCCCCTCAAACTCAATTGCTATAAGATGGTCATAACCTAAAACGCCTAGGTGTCACCAAATTCATCTTGAAACTGGTCGAATCGATTTGTTTAGGCTACTGATTGTCCTTTGGGAGTGCATTTCTGCGTTTACTGGCATGCAAAACGTAAGCCTCAAAGAGTTTCCTCAATGGGTTGAAACGACAAGTTTTTTACGCTTCCAGATTCCCTCCCTCTGCTGAAGTGGCTCAAGTGCACATTGTCTCTTCGGACTTAATGAACATCCGTGGTGCACGCGCATTACGAAGCAGCCCTATTGTTGAAACAAGCCACGAAATCACATCGTCCTCGCCATTGTTTTACGACTTAAATGCGTTTGCGTGTTGCTGGCTACGTTTATTTAGAGGCTCGTTTATTCGCCGGCTTATTTACCCCCAACGAGAGCGAAGAACATAGGGGATGAATGCTCATTTAACGATATTGACAATAGGACCTATAGGCCGCGCCAGTGTTAATACACTTGCATAAAGAACGGCGACATTTGCCACATCGTCAACGGCTCATTTTTATATTTCGTCGTAAAAACGCACCCTTTATGGGCTCGCCAATTTCGCTACGCGTTCCTTCCCGCTCCTGGGTGGGCTGAAGCTATGTCGTAAATTTCGGAAACCTATTTGCATATGTCCAGTTTACGCCATTAAATACGTCACGCGCAGGCTTAACTTGGGGAAGGCGACATAAAAAAATAAGAAGCTTGCTCACCTGCATTTTTGTTTCGATAATAAAGATATAACAAAGGTCGATGCAGAAATTGAGTATATTTGTATGGGTGTTTCATTATTTGATAGACTGGATAAAATAAACGTAAAATCAGTTTAGTTTAAGCCCGACCCAAACGGATGATCACCTTGGAAAATTACTCCCATATTTTTTATTCAAACACTTGTTATAATTGCTTAATGTATTTTTTTGTTCATGTAGAACTGGCCTTCCACTAGGGTTTGTGATATTTTTATATTTGAAAAGATCTCGTTGATTTATAAAACAAATTAAATAAACTTGAAAAAACGTTATGTTATTCAGAACGTCTGGGAAATCCCTTATGAATACCACGTGATATTTAATATGCACTGAATTCTGAGTGAGGTGAATTCTGAATGAAAGACATTCCAAGAACTAAGGAATTGCTTATAAATATTAATATTTTAGTGTATTTTATTGATAAAAATTAAATTGCCCAGAAACTACTTTAGCGGAAAAAACTGATAGTTTGTTATCAACAAATATTACCTTTGATGAGTTTGCTACACAATTTTCAAAAAGTCAGGAAATTTACTTGAGTTCATCAGGGAAAGTGATGAGAGTAATTTTGGAAATTTTAACACGAACCCTGACCTGTTTCTTGAAGTCGCATGACGGTTGTTTTCTTTAAAAAACGAAAACATTTTACAATGGAAAAAATAAATTGAGTCATTAGTAAACAAAAGCCTTTAATAAGGTTTTTGAATCTAATATTAAGCCATCTTTGTGTAATTAAAAAATAACTATTTTACTGATAGGAAAGACATGCTTATAAAATCAGCGCTTAGACTATATTTCATTGAAGTTTCACATTTACAGTCAATTTTCAACACTACCTCAAAACCATTAACATTTTATCTTTTTTTGTGGAAAACTAAATAGAACGCTTACAACAGTACCAGCACCGTAGCTGAAAAGCAAACCCAAATGGCCATACTTTCCAGAGAACGTACTTTAAGATCCCATTCGCCCAAATTCATACTACAGGGATCAGAGTCACCTGGGTCTCCAATATTTTATAGTGGGTACCTATTTATCCACGGGACAACAATCTGACGACAGGTGGCATTCTAACCATCGAAGCCATTACTCTAGCTCGTCAACCAAGCTGCAAATATTTCGGGAAACTTCACCTCGAAAAAAAATGCCCCAGCGCCCACCCCCAGAGCCCCGACTGACGAGCACCGTCTGGTGCTTTTTCAGCCCTCTTAACGAGCTTCTAAAGCGCTATTTAGAAGCTTAATATAAGGAGATTCTAATTCCAAATGCGCCTCGATACCGGCAAACTTTCATCGTTATTATTATTATCATTTTTTCCCCATTTGATGTTCGCACCCGCTGAGCGAGTGAAAACACACGGATATTAATTTTGGGGCCTGGCGCCCTCCTCGCTTTTCCTCCTTCGCCTAAATCGTTAGTTAAATATTGATGGTCGTGCTTAATAGTTAATCAATTTCGAGGATTTTCTTAGCAAATTACGAGGCGGATTAAATCCATGGCGTCTTCGATCCCTCGAGCTCCTTTTGCGCCTAATTTATGAAACTGGAGATGCTCCAAATTGGATTTATCCGCTTTTTTTCTGGGGGACCGTAATAATTACTCTCCTCCTAACCCAAGCGGCTGAGGCCGGAACTAGAGCATCAGAAGCGCCATTGATGGAGGGGAAGAATGAGAGACTTACCGGCCAATGAGGGGCGAAATATTGGTACGCGAGAGGCAAGCCACACCTGGCGGAACCTTTTTCCGACTATGCTTGTAGACTTGTGTTGAGGTGGGAATTGATACTGGTATGATGACGTTGACCAAGGCTCACAAAACTGGAAATATAAAAAATATACCTGTCAAAACAAATATGGAAAGGGTTTCCACTATATTACTGGCAATTTTGAATTTCAATTAATGAATTGCGAAAACCTCGCTTTACGGCCTAGATAGGTACTTGGAAAGTTGGCTATAAAGCGAAATGTTGTGTAGCGAAGCATGTTTTTACATTCAAACTTTTTTAAATTACATAGGTTACATTCCAAATATCATTTAAAAACTCCAAGTGACTCAGAAAATCACTCCAGTTGCTGGCTGAAAATGTATAAATTTAAAATGTTTTAATTTCAAATCTATATTTCATTACGTAGGTTTATTGAATTTAAAAAAAAGAAAACTGAAAAATAAAAATAATTATAGCATTAGCTCTCAAATAAGAAATTCACATTGACTTAGCAGAAAAATGATCGGGTTTTAGTTGTGAAAAGCGGCTGTCGAGCGAGGTAAATAACGTGCCCCCCGATGCAGGGCAAACCATGTGAATACAGGAACAATGCTAAAAAACGAACGCTTGGGCCCCGGTGTGCATGGTTTTCTAAACTTGTTTTCTTCAGAAACTCTCGAATTGAATTTACGCTGCTGTCAGTCACCGTTTCTACCCAATAACATTTTTGCCTTCAATGTTTGAGATTCAGACTCTCGGTGCCCTGTTTTTATTTACGGATGATTTCTTTCTTCGAAAAAATGTGTTTTTTGTGAAAACGTCATTTTGCCAAAAAGGTCTTTGACTTTCCGGGTTTTCAATCCTGATGAGATTGTCATTGATATTAATTTTCAGATTGTACAAACAAGCTCTTATTTTCTTTAAATACGGCCGATAATTTCCTCAAATAATTGTGAATTTGTACGAACGCTTTTATTTGCATTCGCGATGAATAAAATGTCTCTTTTGGTCACAATATGTTTAGCAGACTAGACAAACACTGAACAACTGGACAAACAATTCATTGGCTTTTATTTAAAATCATAATGTGCTCGTGTTCTTATCACACCGCACTTTATTTAATGAATTGACATTCTAGGTTGGCTCAGATTTCTGGCCGAGAATAAATAAGCCAATCAGAAAGCTGTGAATCCATCCGTAGTAAAGTACCCCTAACTGGCGAAGTGGGTGGAAATTTGCGTTGACGCCTCCACCCAAAATGACACGCTCCCTCAGAGTTATGCCTCAATAACATAAAGCCTACGCAATTTATGCAATGTTAAAAATTCTCTATTTTCAAAATACCACTTCATTATGTATTCATTTAATTATCTTAATTGAGTTTATTAAATTATTCAATTTAATTGAATTCATTTAATTTATTAAAACAATCTGGAATATCCTGACTTTGGGATTGTCTTACAATTATAACCTTAAGCAACCAAAAATTAATTTATCATTGATGCTGGTGATCATGGGTTCAGATGAGGTGATGAAAACTGACAACTTGAATATGAGGCTTTAAACGAAACCGCCGTGTTATTAGAACTTCTCATTCCGAGTCCATTTATGTCAGTACTACAATGTATTGATCTTAATTTTAAGCATGTCATTAAACACTAGAATTAAACTCTAGAAAAGTACAGCCTTAAGCTTCAAGAAATTCAAATTAGCAATGATATCGTTGTCCAGAATAATGCAGTGGAATTTACCTTATCAACTGTGTTTATGGATTACACCATTTAAATTTAGTTAAACACGATTGTAGAAATATTATGCAAAACACGAGTACCTTTTATAGGTTTTATCAATGAACACGTTTACTTTTTTGACTATCTAAAAATCTGATTCCAATGAACGTTTTCCTTTCGTTTCAGAGGGTCATTTTTAACATCGTGAATTTCAGCAAAACGAAATCCTTATTTCGTGAAGGAATGACTCCGCTCGTGAAATCCACCAGTCGACCTCAATGGTAAGCTAAAATTTTAGTCATCCTTTCAGTCATCCCTGGTAAAAAATATCAGTATATATATACAGTAGATATCGGTACAAATAGGCTATAGCAATTTGGGCCGATATTAGAAAAAAGTATAGCGATATCAGTCAGCATACTGATATCAGTAGTCCAAAAAACCTCTATCTGTCACTATATATTATATGGTGATATCACTAATGCTATCATATCACTTATCCTACCGATATCAATAGTTCAAAATTACACTATGTCACTTTATACAGTGTATAGTGATATCAGTATAGAGTCATGTACTGATCTTTTCACCAGGAATTGCTGTTACCGGTCAGCCTTCAGAAGCGTCCACAAGATCGTCTTCGCATTCTGCGCATGTGTCCACAGATGGCGCTGAAACGCCACCGGACCTGGTTGTCAGCACCTCCCTGCAGGCAAATGGTTGGAATGAGATGGAAAAGAAAGCTATGGCGCCTCATGCAGCTGACGCTGCAAATTGGTAGTGCACGTTGCAATGGTTGTATACAAGAAACCCAAAACCCAACTATGCACTGAAGCGCAATTTTATTCGCGATTAAATGCACTGCATTAAACAGGCAATTTGTTTAGTTCAACGTACATTTCTTCCATCTACTTTGCTCGAAATTCCCCCTAGGCCTAATTTCCCGCGCATCCGGATCAACTTGGAAGATGGAAATTAATCAGGATTAACAATTCCGTCGAATCCATTTAAAAGCCGCATCCTTTTCTTTGTTTCTCATTTTCCCTCTCTGCCAATTCTTCATTTCTAATTGCTCTTGAATCGAATGGCATTGGAATACACGTGCGAACAATTGATGAAAGATACACTCCTCGAGCAATTATTTTTTTCTCTGCTAAGGAGTGAGACGAAATGGTGCAATGCGATTAGCAAACTATTCAAATTAGATGGAGTATTGTGACACTAATGACCGGCCTGTACGTTGTTCGTGCACTGAACACTGACTGATTAACGAGATTCCAAGATAACGTCGAATTAAATTGGAATGCCTATGAAAATGCAAAAAGACGTTTTGTGTAAATGGTGTTAGCTTCAAGTTTTCGTGGACAAATTTGCTGGAATTGCGCAATGTCAATTGATGCTAACCAGCATGCTGCAGCTTGTATTCTTTTATACTCATTAATTAATCATAATTAAGTAACTAAAATTGTATGACACCACAGTCATCACAACATTCTGATTGGAAATAGCGAATGCAACTTTTAAGTTGCAGAATGCGTTTAACAATGTGAATTGGTACATAAGGTATGAGTTTCTTTTGATACTTTGGTTGCGCAATTAATGTATGGCTCATGTCAAATATTCCATGCATGAGTGAACACTAAATGCACCCTAACACTGTGCGTGGACACATGTATGCATAAGCAGTTTGAAAATATCGACTTATTTGCATTTCCAGCATAATTGTGAACTAATTACTTGTATTATCAAATTTAGAGTTTTTATCATCATTGTTTATCTACTGCATTCGTATTTTATATTAATTTTAAAAAACCTGTTCATTTATAATAATATACATATAATGGAATAATAATATGAATTAACATGGAAAAAAACCAAAATGTGAGCAGTACCTCTGCGTGTCCAGTTTTGAATTTTTTCCGTGTTTTCATTTGTACATGTATGAATTTTATAAAATGAACGGACCAATACCACGCGTGGCAAAAAGTAGCCCGAACAGTGATAATAATCAATTCCACCAAAACCATCCCTAAAAATATTTCCACTGTATGAATTCGTTACTCTCAACATTAACAGATGCTTTGTCAATAAGGTGACAGAAGCTGAATTTCCATAAGGCGTTCCTCTATGTTTGGTAGGATCCAAATACATGTGCATCTCAACTGCGAACACATACGTTCTTTTCAATTGACGTTTCAGAACACGTATTGTAAAAATGTAACGCGATTTGTGAACGCGTTAATGCTAATTCGTCATCGAAATTTCCCTGGGGTTTCCGACGCTGGACCGCGATGACCTTTTCACCTCGCTGGAGAAAATGCATATCCTTATCTTCGTCGTAGATCTCGCGGCGCTCGAGATGGTTTCATATTTTGACTTCAAAGGCATTTCGCCGCCCCTCGCAAATCCATTTCCCATATTCCCTTCCCATGCATTTTACATAATTATGCAAATTGGAATTTTTTGAATTGGCTGCGCTCCGTAGTCGCATTTTTGTTTTCTTCCGAATTCCTTTCAATTCGATTTATCATAACAGAGATGACTTTCATTAATTTTAACGAGCGGAATGATAAACGGAAATTGAAAGTATTATTTAGCCTTCGATATTAGCAGATTACTATACGAGTATTTCATAACCCACGCATCGCGTATGGGATGTTCATAACACCATTTACAGTAAAGTTTAAGTCTTGAAGTATGTTCTACTTCAAGTTTTTCTTATGCGACACTTTTTTAACACTTCAAATTTATCTTAGCACAAGCTGCGACTTAATGACGACGACTAAACCAGGAATAATATGACAAGTTTTAACTGATGATGAGTTTGCACACTCTTAATTATGAACCATAATATTTAGTGGATGAGACGTTAGTTCATACAAATATACATGCATGAAATGCTCAGAGGCTGCTCTTTAATTCATATCATTAGATGTCATGTTTGCAATTTATCACTATCAATAATAAATTTGTACAAAAAAATCATCCATGCAAAGTATGAAGGTAGAAAAATGCAGCTAAACAATGCTGAATTCATGTTTGCTTATATCTGTGCTTCAGTTTAAAACGTCACAGAAATCCGAGCATAATTTATTCCGTTGTTGTTTATCCCACTGTAATTCAATTAATTTTCAATTCAACCCGGTAACCTACTGTCAGCCAAGAAATACCACGTGATGCGGGTTGCGAGAGATGAAGAAATCCATACTCTAAACAGATGGTAGTAGACGGTTACCAACCTCTTCTTGGAAGTCATTGCTAAATTGAATTTCTGATATCTTCAGGCAATCCTTGCAAAGTGTATTCCAAAGTAAAATGGTATGCAACAAGAGGACCGATAATATGGCTCCGAATGAGCTCTGATTTCCATAAGTGGATTGGAATGACAAGTTTTATCTCCTCGATATCTGTAAACGTTGCGTTTAAAAAAGACAAATAAATGATATTTTTCATAAAAATACCGAATCTTCGATTCTCCCGGCTTGCAGTTACCTGTACCTGTCGGATATGCTCTTGCAAATAAATATTCACAAATATCCAAGATTACATACTGAAAAAAAAGTAAAATGTGTAGACTGAACCAGTTTTGCGTACAATTGTATACTGTGTGTATAGAATTGAGAGCAATTGGATTTCGTGCGAAAATTATTTCCCAGCCAGAATATTTCGCCTTTCAAAAATGCCTTCAGGGATTGAATCTCGGCGCAATCCTTTTTCATGGCACGAATACGAAACCCGTATACTCAGGGCTAATATTTTTTGCTGGCCATTCGCAGTTTAACAGAACTGTTGTTGTTTATTGAACGACCGTAAAAGCAATTCTCTTACACGAAAACGGCATTAACGCTTCGGTCATGACGTTTTCGCTTTATTTGCTGCACAGTGCGAGCCTGCGCCAACGACGATATATAAATTCGTTGGAAAAAACGCAGTAATTTCGAATAAACCTGACGGATATCCTGTTGTGACTTATGATAGGAACAAATTGCTTTTTTTGCTGTCAAAATCAAACGTGTTGCCAAACTGAAAAACATGTGGTCGGGGCGTCGATAGTCGAAAACACCAATTTTTCGATTAATTCACTTGTGCAAACAATGTCTTTGCACCGTGCGCCGAAGGCTTCAACTTCAGCAGGCGTGTAGGAATGGCCATGCTGGATGCTCTTGATGGCTTTCAAGATAGCACCTGAAGAAGACGTTCAAAGTTACTTACGGGCGATATAATTGATTACTTTCGGATTCTGTAGGACACAGAAATTAAAGATTTGATTGAGCACAAAGTTTACAAATATTCCTGAGGTTGGAACTGCGGGGGATATTCGGAAATCAGCCTCCGTTGAGTTGTTAGGAAAAACGAAATAAATGACAAACATTTTATTTTACACAAAACATAGGTAGGCCTACTGTACATACTGTATGCTATCTAAGTTTCATCACAACACAGAGTCGAGCCACATCTCATCATCAACCCCTCATTGTCATCGGAAAGCTGCGATCCCAAGTATTTTTTTCGTGCTGGTTAAAAAACAATCATACACGATCATTACTAATTTCATTATTTTCTCAGAATGACATTACGAATACCCGTTTAGTTAAACTGGAATGTTTGCCAGTAATGATGTGAATTTAACAAGGTCGTATACGGCTAACTTGTAATGGCATGTATTAAAGACCTTGACCTGCTGTAAGATCTTGCTATATGGCAATTTATTTGACACAGGGATACAAGAGCCAGTATCACTTTATGATAAAGCGCTTTAAATCAAATAGCCACTATATCCGCTTAGTTCGATTGACATGATACATATGGAATAGATCTGATTTGGTGCATACAGATCTGATGCACACAGATCTGCAACCAATGACATCATACGTCATAACACCAACTTCACAAAGCAAAGGGAGCAGAAAATTGCATTGCCATCGGTGGTTGACATGTTGAACAATTTCTTTGAACATTTCTATACATATATCCATAAAATTATTAATCAAGTTTGAGAATCTGTGCTCCAAATGCGGCAAATCTTGGTTGGAATTATTTCCCACATCATCATTATTGTATTTCCCCCTCCCCCCAAATTCCGTGAATATATTAGCTATTTTTTTGAAGTGCAAACTTTCGTAGTTGAATTTTTAAAACCGAGTGCAGAACGCCAGTTAGACCTGGATTACGGAAGTTAGGTTAATGTTTCGGTTAATTACGGCCATTAATTGGACGCACTAATCCCGGATTAATCTCTAACTAAATTGGACTTGGCGTTGACGAACGCATACTGGCGAAAAAGGAACTGGACAATGTCCATAAACCAGTCTCGCCAAGGCCTCTTCCACATATTCCGTACTGCATCATCGTAAAGGATTTCTAGGAGCGCTTAATTTCTCTTTTTCTAATAAAAACCATAAATTCTTAGGCGCGCAGTCATTTTCCATTGGCATCGTCATATTTTCTGGCTTCATCCCTTTCTTAATTTGTAGCAGACCTGCCTCCCTGATGACTCCAAACCCCCTTTTCCCTTCCTTATTTATGACGACGACCAATAGCCATTCTTTCTCTGCGCTTTCAACCTTAATTTATTTATTTTTATGGCCCAAGAAATGGAATTTATTGTCACAAAAGGATTTTATGAGTAGAACTGATCTCAGTTTTCATTCTGGACAAGGAAATATAAGGAGAAGACCGCAGTGGCCCGGTCGCCATCTTGGTTTGAGTAGATGAGTGTAGGATATTCCATAAATGCCGCCACAACTACGAATTTATTTAAACTTCACCCTTGAATTTGTGCCGGATTTTTAACAACGAGTAGAAATTGTCGGTGGTACATAAAATCTCCCTGTAGTTACTAGTACATTATTCCCCTTCCTGGCCTTTCGTCCCAAGTTACACAAATAGTCCAGATAAAGTTAGTTAATTTATTCAAACTAAAACACCTTATTTTGAGTAGAAAAATTACCAAAAACTGATGTGATAATGTCACTATTTCCACTTAACTCCACTTATTTCCACATAACATGACGTCAAAATTTTACAAGTAATTGACGGCTAATTTGCGTAGTTCGACCGTTGATCTTATAAGTTAAGGATCATTACCCCAGATCCTGCAAATATAGGGTTATTATTGTTATCAGGTCGTTATTTAAGATAAACATGACTAACAAATGACGTCATTTGGGAAGGCTTTTAAAAACTGCTCAATTCACAATTTCTTTATAGGGCATGTGGCTCGGGCATTCAATTCAATTCAGCTAAGTATGTCCTACAATGAATTAAGCCGAACAAAACGCATTTGGTAAGGGGGGATGGAAGAGGGAAGATTTGGTCGGGCACTTACACCATTATGGCTTTGCAAAATCTGTGTCTGTATACAGTACAATACATAGGTAGTTCCGATTTATTAAAATAAAGCTTCCACCAACCATTTCCAACGAGGAAACTGTTTCCTTTCCGTAATATCTTTTCTTTCCTGCAAACCTGTGGTCTTTTGGATTCTTTTTAAGCTTTCTGTTTTAACTTTTATTTTCTTGCCTTTTAACTCATTTTTCACTCTTCTTTGTTAAGTTTGTCTTTTTTGTTTTTTTTTGCAACGAGAACAGTGGGGTGCCTCAGTCATTGTCAGGGTGCCATTTTGTGTTTTAGTGGCTGGGTCCATTAAACCCCAAAACCAACCAATCAATCCAATAAGTCTCATACTTTATTATGAGCATATACAGTGAATAAATTTTTAAGCCTGAATAGTTTTAAATTAAAAATGTGGTGAAATGATTGAATTATAGCTGAAGTATTTTTATTTTAACATGTTTTCATAGTCCCAGCGACACTCGCTGAATATTTCAGCCCAGCTCTTTCATTTTGTAGCCTCGCTCTAAATTCCCATTTTGCGTTTATATGGAAATAGTTTATATTGCAAGGAGACGGCTAATTCATCTTCAATCCAAACGAGATCATTTGTTATTTAAATGTATGCTTTTTTATAACGTTATCTCGCATGAAACAAGCTAAGCCCGTGTAATTTTTACATCACGTGCGAGAGCCTTGTAAAATTTGGGTAATTTGTTATGAACGAGTGTAAATTTCCCATTCCTCTCATAAAAAAGCAGCAACCGTCTCAGTCTGGGCTTCATTGCTCTTAATTAGTTCTGACTGGAAACAAAACCTGATAAAGTTAAGCTATTTTTGAGCGGAAAGTAAATTAGGTCTGCGCATCAGACAGACCAACACTTTGGCATTTTCACGAACGGGCGAAAGTCGGACGTCCGCTTCCGGTTTATAAGCAAATGTTTCTAGGATTAAACTCGTTAAGTCCAATGTATAAAGGCATTTGAACACAAGGATTAAATTAAAATTAACGTTAGATGCTTTGTCATCACGTCTTAACAATGCGACTTCTGTGCGACCTATCGCGCTTTGAGTCTGGGACTTTAATTCCCTCTGAAATAGCAATCGATTTTTAAACTAGCGTTTTATTCGCCTAGCTCTTTTTTTTTACTCTGAAATCGTTAAATTTTCTGCCTCGTGGTTTTCTCAAACGTTCTCGTCGTAAGCTATTTCCACCATTAATTTAAGTTTTCTGGATTTTTTTTCTTGCGACCTGCGAAAATTTCGTTTTTTATAGTTAGGTTTACTTTCTGAACTAACTGCAGCAAACCAAGGACGGGGTACAGGATGCGTCAGCATTTACCCTCATAGTACCATTCTAATTCAGATTTAATCATACCATGTCGGGTTAAATTCACTGAATAATTAACGTGTGTAACGTGTGATTTAAATCAGTTGTGGTCCCTATGCGTTGGTCGAAATTCCATTTTAATTAAATAAAAATAAAATACAAAAGTTTTGGCAAAAGAATCATGCGCCAGAGAGCGCTAAATTCGATCCATCTTACTTTAAAGGCGCGTCTCTATTTCGTTATAAACATTGCAAAAGGAAAGCCTCTTGCCTTCATCCATTTCATCGCAACTTGCATTTTTATCCATCATCGGCTTGCATCAACTCCTTTCGCCACTAAGATCCTTATATACTCACAAATCATCGGCTACAAAAGGGGAGGTTAGTTAATTGAAGGAGGCGAATGCAGAAATCTGGAGATTTTGGGGGTTGGCGTCTGACCACGGCACGAACCAATGATAGATGGTCAGGCGATGCATTCGGGCTTAGTTATTCTTTGTGTTTGAACTCATAGCTTTTAGATGCAACATTAATAAGCATTAAGATCACAGTTTTCTTAGAATCCACGAAACTGTAATGTCAAAACGTTACGAAAATATTCAAGTTTGTTATTTAGTTGCTTAAGAGATTTTGGATTGAATCAACTGAAAATGAATCAAACGTACCATAGTTTTAAAATAGTCATTAATCCCTTATTAATCCTATGTTTAAAAGATGAGTAAAATATGAAAAGAAAATTACTGAACTAGAACAAAGTTTCTTAAAATATTCGAAATTTGAATTATCGACAGCTTTATAAAGGTTAGGAAAGACCCGAGTAATTTTATGAACACTTAGCTTTTTTCAACATTGGGGGCTTGTTTTAAACTCCAACAAATGTTGTCGGTTTCTATGGTTATTTTCGTATTATTTCCAGGAAGAGGAGGAATTCACCTTCAAAACCCCCCTTGTGCATGACCCAGCTGTTTAAGTGACATTTATCATTTTTTCAATGGATATCTGCAGTTGTTCGTGTCGAAATATTTTCCTGCACCTTGAAACCAATCAAGTAATTGTCAAGTATTGACTGCTACAAGTTAATGTTTCACATTACCATTACGTTGCAGTGGTGGCACAGTGAATTTTCACTCCACAAGGCCTAGATGTGTCCCAATTGCTTCCTTAGGGGAATGGCCCCTACCCAATGTATTAAGCTGCAAAATGTATTGGGGGGTGCAGGACACTTAAGAAATTATTGCTTGGCAGCGTTCATTCGCCAGTGAGGTATGAGACCTACCACAGTGGCAAACGCGTGTCAAAGGGTTAAATTTACCAGCGAATTCTAACTCCTCATGCAACAACCATTTCCAAAACTTAAAGCCAAGCGCATCGCAGATTCTACCTGGCGCGACGGTGGCGCCTCCCAGCCCGCTAATGGCGCCCATAATTTGCGCTCTTCGAGGAGCGTGTGCCCAGGGCTGATAATAGCGCAGCCGACCCGCCATTGTTGAACCCGAGCATTTGCATGCAAATGGCGCGCGGTTATCGCGCGGATGCACCAGCAGCGTCGCTGTAAAACACAGCGTATAATTCAGCATTACAAATCAGATAGCGTCGCCAGGGGTCAGGGTCCCCCGCCCCACCCCCATCCAGCGCAATAAGCGAGACGGGCAACGGGGAAGCAATTTCGGAGGTGTTGCGAAATTGGCCTCGTATTTTATGTCCCGAAGCGAGTGCGCCGTTATCGAAAAGCCTACGCCGCGCTCTGATTGGCCGACGCCGAGCACGCGCCATTATGCGCGTGAAGAAGGCCCGGGTTCGCATCCCGCGCGGCCATCGTCATGATAAGCGCCAAAGGTCAGAGGGCGGAAATAATTTCGATTATTTTTCCGAGTTCGCCAGGGCACTGAGCGTAATTCGAAACAAGAGTCTGTCTGATACGTTTTTAATGCCAGAAAAGCATCAAAATTGCAAGTGGACTTTATTTCTGACCTGAGATTAAACTTCGAGCATTATTATGTTCGGATCCATAATATTAGTCTCGTTTCTTGCATGCCATCAGACGTTGGGATTCTCTTCCAAGGAATAGCCCTAAGCTAACAAATTCAGTTTGACAATGATGATGATGATGACACCCAGCATTATAGTGATGTTAGTTGAAGTTAGCTTCAGTGCATGATGATCACCACTTTTCCGAAAATTCATTTTCACTTCCCTATTCACCGGACTTGGTTCCACTTGATTATTTTCTCGCCTTTCCTCCCCCCCCCCCATCCATCAGCAAACGTCACCTCAAGAGTCACACACTCCTGAATCATTCAGCACCGCTTCCAGAAGTTGCAGAGGCTTTGGGATTTGTGGCATCGATTGGGGGATGTTTTACAGAAGACAACGCAAAGTTTGTCCAGATAGTTTGTGAAAAGGTCTCAAGTGCCAAAAAAAAGACAGAAAATACAATTTATCCCAAACACTGCAACTTTATAAACTTTTAGCGGCGTCTAAGTTTCGCTTGTACTTTAGGTACTTTATGCGAGGATTTTATGTTGATGGCTTACTAAGAAACCTTCTTTCCTCTACATCGGTAAAAGCCCTAATGTATTGTTAGGGACTAGTAAAGCATCTGCAGTTTCAAAAACTAAACGTATAAACTTGAGAAGTTATTTCAAAGCAAGAGTATACGATGCGTGCACTTGAACACTTATGAAGCAGGGCGGTTCATAAAGAGCAATCAGTGTTGGAGAGGGTTGGTTTTTTTTTTTTTTTTACAAAAAACAACCTCATACTAGCCTCAACTAGAGGGAGTTAAGCGTTCGCAATCTCGTAAGTCCAACTTGTCAGTAAGATAGACCTAAACAGCAATGTTTTTAGGTAGTTATTTTTAATGGACGTCATTCCATACGTGTATATCTATTAGCCCTGTTTTTTAACAATGCTATTTGATGTCATTTTAATTAATTGTAATTGCATAGAAACTGCACTTATTAGAAACACTGACATCAGTGTCAGATTTGACCAAACAAATTGGCTTAATGTCATTTATACCAATAGTGCTACTTTGGACGATACAGGACAGAAGTGCCCATTGAGACGATGATGGTGCCTAGAGATAGTGTGGAGTCAAAAAATCCCTTAGAACATTTTTAAAAAACCGAAAAAACCAGACATCACGTCCAGTGGCTTAACCGGTTGACTATCGTCGCGAGTGGCGACTAAACGCATCGTTTAAAGTGTTCGATAATTAAACGATAACCGGCATCATTTATCACTGGCTTTCGCTGTCACGGCGCTCCATCCTCATTAAGCACGGCTCATCTTTTATTATTATTTGTTGCCATTTTTTGGACCCGGAATACTAGCTGCTCGAAACGGAAGTAGATAGTAGCTCCCCTTTCGGATCCACAATAACGGGTGCGGTAATCACGCCAAGACTTGATAAATTACTCCGCCATCGCGACACGCGACCATTAAGACGTTAATAATATCGGTCACGTTTTTATTTCCCTCCCTATCTTCGGCTAATAAAATCTGGCTAGAAAAGCCCTTGACCCGACCTCTGGCGGGTCTGCCGGAAGCGCTTTCAGGACCCCAGGGGGTGAGGTGGGGGGGAGCAAGGACCGCCCTGCCCTAGACCTTTGTCCGCGGATATTCTCGGCGAAGAACCGGATAACGCGCGAGCAATTATTGGTGAAATTGGTAAGAAAGATCATCGAACTTCGTAAGGATCTATAGAAATTATCCGCCAGAGGGCGAACTGTGTCAGTTATCCTAACAGAACCCAAGCGAGCTTACAGTTCAGCATTACAATAAGATAGGTGTTCCTTTCAAAGTCGTTTCTTCTGTAAAATATTAGGCAATCACTAATACACGCGATATGCACTGGGAAACCCATATTCGTAAAATGGACGTAGTCGGATTAACAAAAGAATAGACTGGGAATTGAAATGGACCGATAGAATGCAAGAGCGTTCTGCGCAATTAATCATGCCTGTTCCATGACTCATTTTCCATGTGATGGGCATCGGTGTGGCTTTCGTGTGCTGGAAATCATGATCTATACACTGACTAGCTCGTTCAGTCTATTCTTTTCTTAATCCGACTATAGTTTGGCTAATCACTATCTTAGGTTTGTCCAAAGAATATTTTAAAAAATGCCTACAAAAAGTTACCGATTGGATACTTATCATGAGAACCAAGTTCAGGAAATCCGAGCCCGTTCGGATCCATCGGTGTTATTTTTTGCAAGTCGTTATACGATGAAATTATCATACAAGGGCTGCCCTGAGCTAACAAATTCAGTTTGGCAATGATGATGGTGATCATCAAAACGCGGTGGTAACCGCTGAAAAAAGAATAAACAACATGGGTTTATGGATTACACTAGTGCTGTGCTTTTCGAATATCAAATATCGAATGTTCGAATATATTCGAATATTCGAATATTCGAACTGGGATT
>JAQIXS010000820.1:0-38114 GCA_034700785.1 Rossiulus vilnensis | reverse complement strand
TGTGTATTAGCAATCTCAGACGCTTGACCAGGATTTATATATGAAGGAGGGAAAGAGGGCTGTTCGTTTCTATATATATATATATATAGGGATATAGACGAAGGGGGAGGGATATATATATATATATAGACGAACTGCCCTCCCTTTCCCTCCTTCATATTTAAATCCTGGTCAAGCGTCTGAGATTGCTAATACACACGAAGACCATCGTGAATAACTTAACTGATCACTGCATAAGGGTGATTTCATAAATGACGTCACTTTTTAGGGAGGGGGTTCCTTCCTTGCATGACAGAACATGACATTTGCATGGCAAGGATAAGATCCGACCATGAAACTTGCATGACAGGAAGGGGGGAGGGGGAAAAACATGTCCAAAACTAGTTTTTTTTGCATGACGACATTTACGAACCAGTGGTTCTTGAAATGCGTGAAAAGTGCGTGATAAAGTGCAAAGTTCGTATGGTCAAATTGTGTGGGGAGGAGGAGTGTGGAAAAGTGGGCGCTTAAAGAAGGACGAGTAGCATTATGTCAACTACTTTTAAACTCAATGAAAGCTGATGGATAAACCAACATACATGTATGCGTACACCCGAAACGATACATACCCAACCGTTTATGTACATTTTGCAATTGCATTCAAGTTTAAAAATTTGACCGTTTTACATGTACTTTGCATTTACTAATTTGCGCAAATATAATGCTGCAAGTGCCAGGCCTACCAACATAGGAAAAGTTTCAATACATATATATATATATTTCTTCAAATGCTCAGTTGTTATATTCTTTCTTCAATGGGATGAAAAAAGTGTTAACTCCCAAAACCTTATGCCTGAATCGTGTTCCCAAATTCAAAATTGAATGAGCACACAGTAGTAACAAAATCGGCATTAAATACTTAGGTACGCGTACATGTTCACTTAATGGATCTTCATTGCCTTTTTAATGTAATGGGTCCGTGTGGACATGGAGCACACAATGGTACTGATAAAATTCAGAAAAATGGTGGCAGCAATGCCGTGGAGAAATTGATATAATTCCTTCAAACTATACATAATGTGTGTGATTTATTACTTAAAGTACATCATATATACCGTAGTATATATGTCATACATATCAGTCACATAAGTATTTTGCAAGGCGACAACTACTTTCTAAGTACCTGAACAAATGTTAGTGCATTTATTTAGTCTTATTGCAGAAAAATCCATTAACTCTGAAGAATTTGACGCTGATATATCGCAATCGAGCTATTCACATTGAATGCAACAATAACAAACGAACGAAACAAATAATATACCATTATATCGAAGGACGTTCTATATGTTAATCGATAAGTGGGTTTAGAAAAATTGCAAAACATGGTCTGCGATAATAATCGTTGAAAGCTTTTGTTGGTGACTTCAAAGGCAAGTAAAAGCTATATTATTAGTGACAGCACATTGTTAAAAATCAACGAGAAATGAGTCAAAAACATTTTGTCCTTATCAACTGAAGGATTATAATATAGTCGTCATTTCGACCGAATAAGTTACAGCAGATGGGTACTGGAATAATATATTATTGTGTAAATACATTAATTAAAGTTGTTGAAAAATTCACAACGACAAAAAATCCTGAATTATTTATATTAATCAAACGCGAGTGATCGAAATCCAAGATGGCGGCAGTTTATGACAGTTGAGATTTTGAGAACTTTCATTTTATCTGCTCTGTACTTAAGTCGGCAATACCCCGTATAAAGTTTGTTATACTACATTATGGATGTATTATTTCATACATTTTCTTTCATAAATCTTTCATGTAATAGGCAAATAGGAATACACCGTTGAAACCCTAATATTTTTCCCGACAAAGTAAAACACGTTTAATCTATGGAATGAATTATTAATTATTTCTGCTCACTGACTTTGACATTTAATCTTCGGTTATGAGCGCAACTGACTAAATATTATAATAGCTATCCACATTTAATCGTTAAATTATTAAGCAGTAATCTATGAATCGTGAGAGTGCGTTCTGTTTGATGAATTAGATGCTTCAAATGCGTCTTCATCAAAGAACTTCTCAATTCTTTTATCAAAAGCGTGTGATTAACTCGTTCCTATTTTGCTAACGATTGATTCCAAACCTGCGGAAAAATCAGGTTAATTTGAGAGATACGAATGAACGTGAAGTTATATTGGAGGGCGTAGGCAGAGAGTCTATTGGGCGAGGGGATAATCAAGGGTTCAATATAGGATTCGAACTGCGGTTGTAGCTTGTATGGGGTTGCTAGTCAACCGCTTTGAATAGTGCAAAAAAGCTATTAATGTAATCAGGCAGATGAACGAACGGATGGCATTCCAAAAGTTTATGCACCAATTCAATGTCAGGTTTTAAGAACAGAATTTCTAAGCCTGGGAACGCGCATTTAATATTTAATTCAATTTCAATTGTTTAAATTGTTTAAATAATAAAGTTGTAAAATTACTTCTTGCATTATGTTGCACATCAATGTCTAGTTATAAGTTCCTTAAAAGCTGAGAGAACAATAGCTTACATCGAATTGCAAAAATTCACTGCTTGCCCATGTTTTCCCTTGTAGAAGTGATCGTTTTCTAGTGTATTTTGTTTTTTATATTAATAGAAAAAGTTCAGTGTTTTTGTAAAAACATAAGGTAAAAAACCAAACTTGCTGTTAAACACATTTGTTTTGGATTTTGAGATGCTTATTTTTTTATGAAAATAAAAGGGACATTTTCAAATAATATAAAATACGGAGTGCATTAGCGGATGACAAATTCTATACAGGAACCAAGCATTTACATCAATGAAAATACTTAGTTGACCTAAACTACTCTATATGTCCGCAAACTGTTTGCATTCTGCGTATTCGCATCATAGCAGTTTTCCCTCAGTTAAATGTGAAATACAATATTGAGATATATTGGAAGTGTGGTTTAGGATAGTGGCACGCTCTAATCCCACTCATTCCAGAAAGTCAAATACAGGGTGTCCATAAAGTTAGACTAATGGGATGTATTGCTCATTTGCAATATGTGCTGCAAGCCCGCAATTAACCTTCTAAGCCATTGAATTGTGTGTCTTTGGATTCCTTTCACCTCTGCAAAACCGATAGTTTTAGTATAAGGGTATCGACTTTTCGGGCTCCTTGGTGCAGTGAATGATCAGAGCCAGGTTTAGCTAAGTACTTAGAGCTATATACAAGCTTAACACGCTCCTAAAAAGGGCATAATATCTCAACTTTTTCTCTACGTCCCTATGTTCTATGCATGCAACCATTGGGTATTAACTATCAGATTTCTGACCAACTTTATCAATGCATTTTGTAAAGCACATAATCTGTACATCATCATGTAGAAGTTATTGGTTTCATAATTGGAAAAGTGTGAGACCGGAGTGCTGTGAAGCCACACACTGGAAGTTGGTGTGAACGTTGAGCTGCAACTGTTAACCCCCGCATAATTAAGAACGGTAAACGATTGGTTAGTCATACACTAAATTTGCAGCCTGACTGAAGTAGAGACTGAATCAAACGTTACTGCAAAACTCAGCTCAGGCAGCACAGCACTTAATGTAGACAAGCAGTCAGATCCATATATGAATCAGTTGTAGTGGCTGTAGAACACGACTTGGGGTAACACAGTACTTGGTGTAGACATGTAGTCAAGTTCAACAGTTGAATGGTAATCGAAGATTAACTTAAGAAGCGAAGGTAAATGGCTTTGGATTTTGGCAACAAGGGCAAGGCAAAAATCAACAGCATATCAATTGAAGAGCCAACAATTGAGCTCAGTAGCTAACAACCAAAAGTATCAGAATGATGGCAGCACAGGCTGGTTGAATAAAGGCAATAGAGAGAGAAAAAAATGAGCCAACTAGTGTGGTCCTCTGCATGCCTGCATCTGTCTGTTTTCCCTCTGTTCCCCAAAATCAGCTTTGCTTGCCAAAGGCATGCTGGGTAAGAAAGGCGAATGGAATGTAGAAAGGAATAGGAATGTACAGGAATGGAAGTGACCATGACAGAGGAATGACTCTGCATCATCATCTAATGCCAAGATCAAGGGAGCAACCTCATACCCATTGTGGGGTAGCTAATCCCACAATGGAATGTGGACGACAGGGACAAGGGTGCACCTAAAAATGTCTCACAAAAAGCAGTCATACATCCGCAATGAAATGCATTTACTTTTATTTCTTTGTAACACAGAAGATTAATTAGTTGAATTAATTAATCTATATAGCTGAAGGAATTTAAATTCATAAAATCGCGTCACATATTCCAACTTACAGATTATTACATCATTTTTGTAACAAATATACCTTCGTTTTCTCACTAATCCACAAGCATTTATTGCATAACAGAACATTTCCCATGATGTTGGAATCAGCTTTGAGAGACACTTAGACTGTCAAAAATAAAAAAGAGAAGAATTGGGCTGTTTACGTGGTCGACTTCAAAACGCGCTGTGTCCTATCAATTACAGTGATTAACACCATTAAATACATTTTATCTCAAACTGTTATGGATTGCCAAATAGGACCTAATTAGCATGTTCAAATCCGGCGATGTAGGCGATGAATGAAAAATGATACTTTTAAAAGCCAAGCTTGGTGTGGCCAATCGTAAATATACTGCTGAAGTAGCGAAATCAACAACAAGTAATAGTCATGGGTCATGGAGTTTCCGAAAATTAATCGCCATAGCAGTTTGTAAACAAGCGAAGTTTCAAAAGTTGCAGATGGGCGTCGATGATGGCGTCAGGCTCATCCGACTTTCCTCCAGATTTTGTCCGTCTTCAGTTGATGCAATGTCTCTGTCGCTTCCTGGCTGCTGCCTATGGTTATGTATTATTAGCTCGTTCATAATACTTCTAAACGATCGTCATGGTCCCTTGTCGGCAGGCATCACGTGATTAAACGCTAGAATGCACCGCACTCACCTGCCGATTCCTTTTTTCAATATTTCGATTGCTGCCTGAGATTGACTTCAGTCTGATAAGGCCACAGAAGCTTGCGAAGACAGCATGTTCGATCTCGCGCTATCTCATTCAAAACGGGACTTTGAAATAGTTGACATTCTTGCGGTGACCTCTTCAAACACATCCGTGAACTTCCTCTTTACCAGTTTAAAGTGAAGATGCTACACTGCCCATCTGGATCTTCGTTGTTCTTGTTCTTGTGATTCAACGCGTTTTTGGATTGTCGTGCACGCATTGATGACCCTGTCTGGTCCCGTTTAATGGGATTAACGAATACTATCATGGACGATTGGGAACATTCCAAGGTAAGTTTGTGCTACCTGTAAATTTTTGTAGCTGGCGCAACCAAGATTACTGTGTGCGCTTTGCCCATGCGTCTTGGACATCAATTGTCTAATGCAATGAACACGTGCTGTTTGCGTTAGGGTAAATCTAAATGCAAAGCTTTGCGGATAGCGTTTTGGGTGGCGATCACATGCAACTATGCACAAAACTTTCTAATTCTATTAATTTTGAGAAGTTAACGTGTTTTTTTACCGCAGCGCAAACGACAGAACAAATTTGCATGTTTGCGCAATAATTTAAATAAAAAATATTGATGACTGCTAATGGTCGGTAAAACATTACCGACTGATGTTTCTTACCGACATGTAATGTTCATTTTTATTATCAGTTGATGCCCCCTACCCTGATTAATACAGGTTTACCAAAATATTGGTAATATGTTTGTTTGAAACCGCTCATTTCCTTAGGAAGATTGGTTGCAACCTTAATTTGTGTCCAGGCGGAGCTATTGCCAACATTATTTCGTGCGCAGCAGCAAATTCTTGTGTTGACTGATAAAATAATATATATATATATTGTGAAAATAGATGTGAAAAGCAAAGTTTGTTTATTAAATAACTAATCTGCATAAAACTGCGTCTTTACATCACGAAGATTGAATTGTTCTCAAAATGGATTATGGAATGTTTTCAATAAGAGTTTATTTTGAAGCTATAATAATAAAAAAGTTAAATATTAAATAACACGATTTTGATACACCAGCATTTTCATTACTCTAATTTAATAAACTAGGCGCTTATATTCGACAAAACGTTTTGGCAATATTGACACATACTCAAAGAACCTTTCATATTTTAAATTTAAAAGATAGTCTTTCTAAATATATGTTTAACTTCTCATGTTTTTGTTTTTTGTTTTATTTATTGCGATAAAAATGGAGGATTTTCAGTCTTTTAATGACTGAAAATTTAGTGAAAATCTGATTATAATCCTGAGTTGGCAAATGAAATTGGAAGATTGTTTTGAAGGAGTAGATTAATGTAAAATGCGGTAGAAATTTATATGCAGTATGTATAGTATTGATTTTAAACATCACCTGTTGCCTGTCTCCGAGCGTGATTTTAGTATTTTTGGGATTTGTTTTTCTTAGTTCTATGCATAAATCCTTAGTTATTTGACATGCAAGCAGCTTCCGTTCCAATCTTAATGGGATCTCCCATTTCCCTTTCAATTGCTAAGATACGATATCCCAAATTTTGTGTTTCCTAGGGAACTTTTAATGAAATTATGTAGGTGCAAACGTTTCTAATTTGACAAATGCACGCTGAGCTTATGTAGCCAGCCAATTACTCGCCATGAATAATGAAATAGGCACTGCGATATTTGAAACTGCTTCCAGCTAGGTGGTACATGCCTACTGTTCAACGAATTTCATGTTGATTTCATCGTCAATATTTGTGTTTTCTAATAAATCGCGTTTCTGAGCAGCAAACTACATTCATGTTGCAATGTAATTAAAGGAATCGGGCTGCTAAAAGCAAAGAGCTGCATTTCGTGGTGTCGTGTAGGGCTATACAACTTAAAATCCACATGATAACAAAAAATCGAAACGGCTTAAATGTACTCAGCTCCTTCAAATTGAATGCCGGAATTCGAAAATTCACATGAACCATTGAGCTGCTTTGAGCATACATGAGTTAACTGTAGGTACATAAGTAAACATTTAGTGTGTTGTTTTAAAAATTTTACTAGGATCACTCTTATCCATTAAAGTGATATCTTACCCACGCACACTGTTTATTCAAAACTTAAAAAAAGAAATATAAAAAACTATCATCAGCTCATCCACATTGTCAGAGTTCATTTAGGGCTTGGCCTTCTTATTCTTATTCTGATCTCCCACTCCGACATTGATAAATAAGCCGCTTAATTTCACGAATCATTTTCCGGATTTTTTTTTTTTTTAAACTATAGAGTGAACAAGTCATTCTAATTCAGATAACCATTTTTTTCATGTTTTTAATTTTCGTAGGATGATGGGAGTAGTAGTGAACCATCTTCGGTTGGTGTCGGTCGAAGAGTGCGGTACTGTCGAATCGAAATCACCCACGATGAATCCACCGAATACGAAGCAGGAAGTGATAGTAGCTCTAGTTCTTATCGTACGCCTTCACCAGAAGAAAGACTTTGGTATCGACCCATTACGCTTAAAATACGACCCAGGATCTCTATCACTCCTCAGGATGGTCCAGAATGGTAAGTGCAACTTGTTAATATAAGGTATTGTAAAATCCTGAATTACACATTGTTGTGATTTTGACGATGGTTTGAAGCGTATAAAAGGATTGTCAAATCAGGAAAAAACTAAATGTTTTGAACTTATTGTCAATAAAGTGAATAAAAAAATAATTTCAACATAAAAATGATAATGAGAAAAACATAATCAAGCATCCATTATGAAAAAATGAATGCGTTATTTGAAACGCGTTACAAATGATTGTAAATATCCTTTACTGATTCAAAACAGAAAACATGGCACTATCTATTGTCATTTTAAACAGTATGCACTTTTTATTTGTTTATTTGAGATGATAAATAATAATAATAAATGTATTTCGTCAAAAGAAAAGTAGAAGTGAAGGTAGCAGTATAACTCTTATAAATTCCCTATGTATATATCAACATACAATTACGTTGAGTTTGATAGCAAGAAATAACATTTTAAGGAAAGGTACAAGCTTTAGCTAATATAAAAGGGCAAATGTTTCTTTTAAGAAAATAAGGTCTTGCTAAAATAAGAAGTTTTGCAAGAAAGTAAAAATCTAACTTACTTTAACAATACAATTATAGTTTTTTCTTTGAATAAATGGTCCATTTAAATGTTAATCAATCAGAGAGGTATAATAAGGGTTTAATAATAAGTGAAGTTAATTTAGAGCAATTTATAAAACCCGGTTGATTTGATGTTGGCAGCGCGCTCTGGTGTTGATCTCATTACTGCTTATTCTTGAATAATGCATTGAGGCGCTATTGCCAATGACCTCAATTTCGCGGATCGTTCCGCTATCGAGCCGCTTTAAGTGTCGCATGCGGCTTTCGATGGTGAGCGCTGCAGAGCATTTGCGTTCAAGATACCCCCATCGTTACGCAGAGAAGGTTTCATGTTGCTTTTTGAAGAAAAAATGACAAATATTTAAGTTACTTAATTGTTTTTGAAGATGTGTATAATCTGTTAATTTGAAGGTTAAGAGTTTCTTTTATTAAAGACGGTTAAAAAGGTATAGTTGAAGATAAATTATTTTTAATAGCTATATTACTGAAATCACTATAACAAACCCGTGCTTTGTCCGTTTGGTAAAGTCACATCGCCGCGCTAGAGACAACCAATAACTATACTTCACAGGATCTATTCTATAGTTGATTGTGGAAGTTATTCACCACTAAGTCGTTAATCAAAGTAGCCACGATGATGAGTGGAAGCGATGACTCCTGAGCGTGAAGCCGGTTGGAAATTCTTCCTAAGGGTTGGTATTTCTTGACCATTGATGACCGTTCTGTGCTACCTTCGGGTACTGCAGAGGGAGTCTTCGCATTCTGAGTGGTGCGACCCTTTTTAATATCTAACTTAAGAACTGCATGGCGTTGAGGACTGAGGTCTATTTAGGAATGTTATGGCACCTTTGAGAATGACAGACTGAAAAACGTCACAACTTGACAATCGCCGTCTGAACATATAGCTCTTGTCAGTGAGGCAAGTGGGCCTTAGTTAACTCCGACTCATGCAAATTGGCCCAGGCATAATTTAGTTTATCGGGGCTTATGATGTGTAAATTTTACAATGGCTTTGGTTATTGAACAAATTAACAAAATTATCAACGTCCATTCTATTTGTTACCCTGCAATTACCATGTGATGCCATGTTGTATCTGAGACTAGGGAGGTCAATCTATTTAACCCAAATGTGTACACTTAAGTGGAACAATGAATTTTTAAACAGAACGGAAGAATGATAGGGAAGGGAATTCGGTTGTAGCCGATTACGGTCGTGCAATCCCAGCATTTGCCACGAAACCACAATTAGGATAGCCGACCCGGGGTTTGAACCCTGGTCAGCCAAATGCAAATGCTGCCATTAAGCTACCTTGCCAATCTTACTGAAAAGTCAGTGCTTGTTTGTGCATACCCCCATAATTAGAGAAACCTCGGTATAGACGTTTAACCTACATGCTGTGTGTACACTTTAAGCTGCTTGAAATGTTGATGTTCTCATAAGTCTGTTTGATTGATTTCGATTACTGTTGCAAACAATACGATTTTTACGTTTAATTGCTTGCTTATTGTTATATCTTAGTTAATTTTACGGTGTTAAAAGAAGGGGGTTCATTAATATATTCGAATAAGTATAGTTGCTTTCTGGTGCGGTAGGGGATTGTGAGCAGATCGAATACAAATGTGATTATATTTCTGTTTCCAAGCTCGTCACACAGGCAATGCATCGTTCTTTAACTTTGCGGAGTGAAATAATACATGTGCATGTAAGCTTATTAAGATGAATCATTTCTCTAAACAGGCGAAGATTTTATGTTAATTTAAAATATCGTGTTGACATTTCAATTTTCCCGCCTAAAGTACATTACCGCGAAAATAAAGTGCACGAGCAGTGGCGACTCATCCATTAAGACGCTTTCACTAAGGGAGAGCTTCATTGACTCCTTCCCTTGCATTGCTAAGAACGTACCAGTTCTCTAGGCTGCCTTGTCAAATACAGCAATTACGAAAAAAAACTTCAAACTGCTTCAAAGCCGATCATCATCTTTACTTTGAGAAGCTATTCGCTTTAAGTCAGATTTGCATGTTAATTGAAATGAGTGAAAACTGTAAGGCTTGTTGAAAAATACGAAACCGTGATTTTGAAAAATTGAGTTACAAATACCGGATTTTAGGCTGCAATTTAACACAAAAACGTCTGAGAAATCTCTCAATTAAAAGGAACGCTGTAATGGAAAATTTTGCAAATTAGGGTTTTAAATCTGGGATATTAGCCTCAGCATTTTATGAATATTTACCATTATTAAAAGAAACGCCGTAGGCGTAAAATTTTGAAAAACTGGATTAGAAATAATAGTAAAATAAGGCCATACTAGTATGAAATCATGGATGCTTTTGGCCGTCTAAGAAGGATGAGGGGAAGGAAGGGGATGTGCCCCGGTGCACACTGGGTGCGTCAGTGAATATTCATGTACATGCACATCTATATTTTGTTCATCATTGTTTGGAATAATTGCATTCGCCGAGGAAAGTAGTTTTTCGCTTCTTGATAATACAGAAATCGATGATTTTTTGCATTTAATTCTGAAGAGTTCAGATGCACATATTTGTGCATGCATATCGCGTTGCAGCTTCACGGGTTCTCTAATACCTGTTTTAAAATTAGAAATGAATGAAAGTCGAGATATTGCTATAGAACATTTTATGATAAATGTACATGTACTGTATATCAACATTAAAAGGAAACCTTACAGCGATTTTAACTAACTCCAATGCCAGTTAACGATTTATACGCTTCTACTGATACTTTTTTTAAAAAATAGCTTTAGTTTTCTCATTAAAAACTTATGATTCCGAATAACCGATGAAATATGTTGACCCCCTACAAGGAAATTTTAATTACATAAAGCTGTCTACGTTGAAATTGATTTTTATCTTCAGTGATGCTGCCCATTTGCCGTGGCTGTTTGTTGAAAAACTATGAGGGCATTTTCATCTATAATTATAATAAAATGTTGTTAAAGTAATGCATGCATGCAAGTTGAGGTATCGTATTCGAAGAAAAAAAATGTTATCAGTGGATGATTCCACTGATTTAATAACACAGTTAAATGATCCTTCGTCTTTTTAACTCTTCATTTAATTTGTCGGTATATTTTATCATGAAAGAAAATTATCAACTACAAAGTTACATAACGAATTTAAAGGAATGTTTAGACCAATAAAGACAAGCATTCATTAAATACGTGTTGTCTTACACAAAAAGGGGAATCACATAATAAATTTTAGATACACCACGCTTTACAAACCAACAATCGAAACATGTATATATCTTCAGATTCAAGGCAGTTCTAAAAAGAAAACTATAAAATGCATGAAATTTAGTTTTTCCCCTCAGTACTGAAAATGGATTTTGTTTTTGGGCCTTAAATATCTCGTTCAGCATGATGCAATTTAAAAACCATGTTGTTGAAATGCGGGAATTATCTTTTCTCGAAAGAAGAAAGAAGATCTGCAGCCTTCTTTGTTTACATAACTTCGAGGACGTAATTTCATCGAACCAGGTTTAGATGAATAAAATTCACAGTGCAACCTTGTTTTTATTGTAAGCAAAATAAACCAAAGCTCTGCTTGTAAAAGCAAAATTGACTCATAGAGCAGCACACCACTCTTTGAAGCCTTCCACAACAGTTTTAACATTAATATTTTTATGACTGGGTTACGATGTTTTCATGTTAAAAACATGAAGTAAAATTAATATTTTTTTACAGAATTAAAAAAAAAACCAAGTGTTTTCGCAAAAGTTAAATAAGAAATCAAGAATATACCATCAACGTCTATTTTCTATAAGCCTGAAAATCGGTTTTTATTCTGGAGCAAATATCGGTAATGTCTATTTTAGATGACACTTGACAAGACTTTCGTATATTGCATGTTTTGTGTGGTGAACTTTATCCCAATCGTAAAACTCGATCATCGCAATCAAATTACATATTGGCCTATGTGTTTGTGTTACGAATGATACATGTAGTTGTGGCATGTCACACAAGATGAGTCCTTAATTGCACAATATTGTTGTGACAGACTCGAGAAATTTGTCTCATTTTTGAATAAAAGTCTTCATTAATACTTATGAGATATGGTGATAATAGTGGCAGCCGGATTTGTGTATAATGTTAGATCTAGTATGACATATTTAGCACCTTTTTTATGAGGCCCAATTTAGCTATCCATAGAACTAATGGATAATTAACTTTGTATAAATTTGTCCTGCTGTGATTTGCGCAACACTAGTGACGTTCGAGCTAAATTTATACATTCCCCTTTCATTGTAAGTCTTAGGTCTGAAGACGCATGCAAAGATTTATTTACCCTGAAATGAACGATGAGTACAATGTCAGTTATCGAGGAAATAATCTGAAACTTTCCTTATGTGCGTGCAATTGTTTAATACCAAAATAGAAGGTTTAATGGAGTCTTGAATAAATAACTCAGGCCTAGCTATATACACAAACTTCACATTTAACGAAAGTATTGCCTAGCAACTTCTAAATTCAGAATCTGTATGCACTGCAAGTTTTCAAAATTACCAAGATTTCTGTTTGTCTGATCTCTGGAGATATAAGCTCGAGATTTTATTAAGACATCGGATTGTCATCCTTAATAGGTATCGTAAATACATTTCAACATTTTAGAAAACAATGTGTAGGCCTATATCTATTTTAAAATGTTTAAAACTGGAGCAGACCATAAGAAATAAAATTAAAAAAAGCTACGTTTAGAATATTTACCTTAAAGATGCAGAGCTATCGAAAGTTGAAATAATATAAAACTTCTAAGTGTAGTACCAAAATTGTATATTAAATAGCTTCCCTGTGAAATCCACGGCATGGCAGTTATTAATCTTTCTTTATTGGTGTAAATGCAATACATTTGCAGTGGGATGTTTATCCAGGCATATTTATTCGTATTTACGTGTGGAGTATGGATTTTTCTGAAGGAGCGCCTGAATACTCGATGAAACAGATGTGATATTTTCCAAACTTTCTTTGCAAACAGTGTTGTGAAGTGGAATCACCAAGCTCCAAGTATATCCATCGCATAAATGCATTAAAATGATCGCGTTTCCAGTTGATTTATCATTTTCTTTGTAGTAAAAATTTCTGCATGTTGTCACGTACAATATCGTTAAGGCATATACTCATTTTAGAAAATCAGACTCGGTTGCATTATTATAAATATTTTGAAGATTTAACGTTTTGTACATTTGTAAGCATGATGCCGCTTTGAATGATTTGGAAACCATTGCCGGCGATTCCCAAGAAGGGATTAAGGTGGATATGGTTTTACACGGAATCCCGTCTTAATCCGGTTAATTCACATTCTAACGAAATTCATTAACGAAACATGTTGAGCATTTTTGCTGTTGTTTTAATCGAAGCTCTCTCTTCATTTTTCTAATCAAAGCTGTTAAATAGATGATTTCAACGAATACGAGAGCTTTTTCTTTCGTTCATCGATCCAACCAAAAATGTCATACTCAAAAGCCAGGCTTTGCAATGAAGAAAGCGTTACGCCCAGCCCTTTATCCAGCGACTTAAGTTTACCATAAACTGTCAGACATACAATGTCGTCGCCAAAAAAAAATATAGCCTACAATAATGACTAACAATTTGAGCAACCAATATCGAGTTACTAATAATATCGAATATAACATTGATTGGAGAATCCCAAACGACCTCAATGTCACGAAACAACAAAAACATTAGTTACTCTTTCTTTGATGCGGCTATTATAGCAAATATAGCGTTGTGGGGCTTCTCCAGTCCATGCTAATTTTTTAATTAGAGGTCAATGGAGGTCTTGGTTTAGTAAAGGAAGCGTTACGTATTTATACAAGTTTTTGGAAATCCAAATCAAAACTATAACAAACAAATTCCAAAAACGACCGCGCTTATTCGCGACAAAGTAAATGCCAAGGTTCATTAAATGCCAGTGTGTGGCCCATTCCAGTCCAGTTCCCAAGGTTTTGTTCCCGCGATATCTTGGCAATTGTCCCCCGCAGAAAACCCACCAATAACAAGAGACATTGGTAAATTTGCTCACGACGTTTAGTAGCGCGCAGGTGTTAATGATTAGATTAAGCGAAATGTAAACACAATCTGGGGCAACCGTTAATTGCCAGCGAAAAACGCAATCTTACTAATAAGCTGATTAGATATGGAATTTAGCTTATTACTCGTAGCACTTTAGGATACACAATGGCTCACCTGCATGAGGTTACGCGTTTAAGCCGCAATTATCCGAGCTTGCTCTTAGCAATTCCGTTTTTGTTGCTTTTTCATTATCACGCCGTAGACCTTTGAATATGTCATGTAAATGTCACACCAAGGGCGTGTGGTTAATGTGGTTACACTCGGATGTGTGCTGGAGGATAAAGGAAATTACGTTCAGTGAAAGCCACTAAATTGATAAAAGTAGTATTTTGCATTCTCTTTATTTCTTCACTGACAGTGTCTAAATATTGCAGCTTTAAAATGAAGTGCAACACGCGAGTCAGTTTCCAGGGAAGAGATTTATAGTGCAGAATTTTTCGTTGGGAGGGGGTTACTAGGACATGTACCTGTAGAGACGCCCCCATAGAAGCCTATTCAGAATACTAGAGACCTTGAAGCCCAGGACTTAGAAACACCTCGAGCGAAGTAATTCGAAAACCACATGTACACCGAATGTAAATGAAAATTAGAGCGATGTTAATCGCGTTATTTCCCTTAGTCGAGTTTGTCCAGAAACGGCCTGAGTCGTTTTCAATTTTCATCATTCCCATGGCTAAGCTTTTTGTCTGCAACGATGCAATTTAGAGTTTGTTTTTCTCTTTTCGTGAGAAGTCTTGCTCTTTCTCCGAAGTCGAATTCAAAAATTCGTCGAACTTGGAAAGAAATCTATGGATATCTTGGGAAATCGAATTTCATACTATGGTCTTTATGATAGTTGGTGGCCGTGCGCATTAGGCAGCTCCATACTGTAGATTTTGTCTACAAGTACATGTACAGTCTTCATGATATATTTGCGAACATAATATTTAATCGCGGACTGGTGATTCGATCTGTCGGCAGACCAGATTTTCATTGGTTGGGATGATGACTTTTGAACAAAAATGATTTGAGACTATTGAGAAATATGTTTTGAAATTGATTTTTTTTGGGATTTTCTCGGCATTCTTCGAAAACGGATTTTCCTATTAAATTTATTTATATAGGGAAATTTGGGGGTATATATGCCCCATTTTTACTGGTTTAAATATCAACATTAATTAACAAAATTCTGTGCCGTTTAGAAGGTAAACATATTCGTGAGTTAATTAAAAAATTAGAGACATTAAAACAAGTTAAAACACAATGGGATCCGTACTATTCAGTGGTCATTTTTCTTGCATGTCATTCGACGTTGGAATGCTCTTCCAAAGGACAGCCTTAAGCTGCGTGAAATTCAATTTTACAATGATGTTGATATACACCCCATTGAGGTGACAATCACTGAATAATATTGAGTTGATGGATTACATACCCCCCCCCCCCCACCACATGGCATATTACTTGCTGCTAGTAGGGAACTGAGTTGAATTGAATTGAATGGTAAATTTATTTTTACCGGTTTAGAATTGGTCGTCCACTAGGGTTCTATTAATTTTTTATTTGAAAATGTCCCGTTTATGTATAAGAAAACAACATTATGCTCCCTCCGAAGATGGGTTTTCACTGCAAAAAATACTCATACATTTTTGCCTCAAATACGTGTTTTTCAAAACAAAAAAAAATTGTTATGTAACCCGCAATGCATTGTTGCCACGCAAAGAAACCCTGTTTTCGGAGGTTGCGGAACGGTATCTTTCAAATCGAGAAATTTTTAAATTGTAAAAATATAGCTCAGACCTTAGTGGACGACCAATTCTACATTGCGGTAAATACATTTAGCATTATAATAAGAATTTGAAGCTAAAATGCATAGTTATTTTGCACATTCCCATGGGTCCAACATCCGAGTTACCCACAAACAGAAAGAAAAAAACCAGGATTTTGTCCAAACTGCGAAACGCAACCTTTGAAGCAGCCTCGGGCTGTTGGAAGCAAATAATTGCACCGCCTGAAGCTGCTTCACACGCTTTCTTCTCTTGCGAATGTTTCCAGCCTTATGGACTCCTGAAGCAGCTTCACGACATCCTTGGACGGTGGAAGTCCCAGTGCGCGGTATTTCCGTCACGCCAATTAGCTGACGAAACGCACGTGCCTTGGCGGCGCTCCAGCCAATGGCGAGAGGTGTCCGTCGTTCCACCTGCCACTGCGCTGTCTGGCAGCACCGTGTGACGGAGCCAGCCTCTTCTTCTCTACCTGGAAGCCACGTGGAGCCGCCATTATTGCACCGTGTCATTCCGATAATAATCCATACTGAATGAGGAGCGCGCGCTCAGCTCGCTCGCCCTCATAAGCTTTCCAGGGGAAATACCGCGTCGACGCTTCTCAATCTCGCTCTCTCCAGCGCGCACCGGAAGCGCATCCTTCTCTGGTGGTGATCGCTCGCGCAGGAAGTACCCCTGACCCCGTGCCGTTCGGAATAATGGAATAACTTTACGCGTCTGAATTCGGATTACCCGCGATCGCTGCGCCTCCAGCCGGTGCCTTTTGCGTGGGTGACGTCACTCTGGTTGAGCCGTGACATGAGCACGTGCGTCGAGGGCCAAAGTTGAAGCAACGGGGCCCGTTTACAGCAAGTGCAATCAGTTGAAGCGGTGGATTCCCCAGCATTTCAGACCCTCTCAAAGCTCACCCCAAGAAGCGAGCGAGCGTCCGCTGATGGACGCCACGGTGGCGTTGGCCCCGTCCGTCCGACCCCAGTACGTGCCCTTGCTCAGCATGGAGGCTGCAGGCAGGCCCACCAGCCTCAGCGAGGACCCTAAGGGCCAGCTGCAGAGCCAGCACCTGTGGGCCCACGGCCATCGCAAGCTACTCACCCACAAGATGTGCACCAAGCACGTGTCCGCGCCCCAGTTCTCCACCACCAAGCCCATCAGGGGACTCGTGCTGAAGAGCAGGCGCTCGTGGCCCTCTGCTCCGCCGGGAACCGTGGGGTAAGGCCTGCTTTCACCTTTGGCGAATCTAATATCATTCACGCAAGAGACTTTGAGGGGGTTTAAGGAACGTCCACTAGGGGGTATTGAAATTTGTGACGAAGCATTACAAGGGGGAGGGGGTTAAGGTTTGTGTTACGTCATACCAATACTGCGTGGTCACTCAGAATTATGGTCAAATTAAGAGCATCGAGGTTGAAAACTTTTGGAAAACTGTATTTCAGCAATTTTCATTATTTGTGATTCATTTTTCATAAACATTTCTCCTGCGAGCTGCGATGTTTACAAGGAATAGAGAAATTGGTGAGGGGGTATTCAAATTGCTAATTGTGACTGTTATAAGGGAGAGGGGGTTCAAACATCATGAAATCGATCTTACTCCCTGAAATCGTGCTCCCTTTTCCCACTCCATAGACAAAATGTTTACTTGCTTCGTAACTGTCAGACAATGCGATTTTCTCACTAAAATTAACCATCAACTCTTGGGGTTGACCACAACTGTATATTCTATATTCGGTTGTCTTATGCAAACACCCAATGGCTATATCCGTTTTGACAGGAGTTCCAGATATTGGAATTACCACTGTTTACAAGCGCAATATAGTCGTCTATATGCAGACAAGCCAGCTATAAACAGCATTTGCATCACAATTTATAACCCATTTCGTAAATCCCTAGCTCCAGCTACCTGCACCCTGTCGTAAATTCTTCCGATTTTGAGAACTGCGTTCCTGTTGTAACGTTGCCCTCCAAATACTCGCGAGACGTAATTTGATCAAGGTTAAAAATAAGTGGAGGATAATCGAACGTGTTTACAGGGTGCGTCACGTGTGTTTTTCTCCTTCAGTTGTTCATTTGGGAAATTCAGCGTTACAAGCAGTTTTGCAGATACAGTGCCCAGATATCTTACATAAGTGGAATTTGCGGTAATTTCGAAAATGTGGTGGATGAAAACAACGCTTGAAGTTATGTTCTGGATATTTTGATGCAAGATACTCGATCCAAAAGTACTACTTTTTGGAGACTGTTTCACACATTTGCACAGCTAGTTGAAATGTTTCTTTCCAACTATAGGGTTTATAAACATCTTAATTAGATTTTGGCTAACCCACGCATATCTCCAACTTGGTTTGATGGCTGTTTGTGCTGCCCGAGTAGCACAGTTCTTCGATGTGCTAATATTGGTTCGGTTTTCAAAATGCTTGCTGCAAATATGCTCGGCATTTTATGTTGACCCATCGTAACTTGGTCAAATATTGGTCGACGCGTACGAAACCATAAACTAGCTCGCGAGGGATTTCCAGTATAGTCGCAATTTGAGAATTAAATCTTACTGCCTAATACCGGCTACTTACGAGTCTGCGAATGCTGATATTATAGTTTGCTTTGCTCGCGCTTTCAGGCACTTAATTTACGGGTTTTCACAAGCCGTCCGGTACGCGCTCATAAATATGCATGAAAGAAAAGCATTAATAAGCATTCACGCTTTCAGTAGTTGAAGTACTAAGGGTTACTTTTGCTACATATTCATGCGCGTCCTACGTTCTATCGAATTCTGATGTTGCCAAGCCTGGGGTTGATACCTACTTGAGGGGATAATTTCTTTAAGCAGTACGGCGTAGGCACTTGCACGTTCGCTGTAGTTCATTAAACCCAGTTTTTTAGAAGGCCAAGCACATTTTTTGGTTGTTTTGGATTGGCGCAAAAATTAACAATGGTTCCTGCTTAAAACAACCTATTGTCTGTCCAAAAATAGAATGGTACTCAGACTTAACCAATGAGAGCTATTCAGCTTATAGATTTCCTCTTCCAGCATAAAGAAAGCCACGCAGATACGCAACGAATGGAAAATGAGTCATGAGATTTCTGTCTATTCCCAGTCTATTCTCTTGTTGGACAAACAATAGTCTATTTGTATTCCACAGTAGCATTCTTGTTTTGCACAGAATATAGACCAGTAGATCAAGGTGCTCTTGCAATATTTACATAGCAGATATTGTAACCTACCGTAAAATCAAAATATTTTCTCTGCCACCAACAAGGCCGGAAGCGAAACCTGTCTGGTTTTGGCCACCTGGTGTCATGCAAACTGTACTGTCTTTGGGAGGGACGAGGCCTTGCCATGGCAGCCGTTTTTGATTGATTACTTTCGAGCTTGAACACTTGTATTATACCCATTGGTTTCTCTGCGGACTAGATCGTTAATATAGACGGTAGAAATTATCCCATCGTTGCCCAGCTCGAGTTGTGTGCTCTCGTCACATGACCACAGGCTGGTACAATGCTAGTACAAGTATCTGAGAGCAAGTGAATTCAGTCGGCCGCCAGCTGTCACGCTGACAGTGACATTAACAAGGCGGTTCCGATTTTGACAGCGACATGTTGCGACTTCAATTATGATTTGGATTTTATTCAATAACGACTTCTAGAAATTAATCGAGAATCCCTAGTAGGAGTCCCCTTGATGCGGTCAATGTCCAAAAGCAATCCTTATTCCCAATGCATGTATCCTTTGGAAGATGTCCTCTCTGGTCGTCCTGCCTTTGTGTATTTATGCGCATCATTTGCACTATTAGATTTGATTACTCGTGGGGGATTTTACTTCCCTGCCCTCCTCTTCCGTCAAATAATCTGATTGTCATCCTCCTCACTCGCTTCACAATGCGCCTCGCAATCAATACTCCCTGCGAATGACCCCATAAATTATGCATGCAAAATATGGCAAAAACTGTAAAATTCACGAACATGGCTCCTGCGCGTGTTCTGCTCCCTATACATATTGATTTTCTACCTTGCTTCTTGTATATCCTGGGAGAATTTACTGGGATATTATTTCTGTATGTGTGCATATTTTTTGCGACGTTATAGTATGTGGTGTGTCTTTGTTTTAACCCATAATCTTGGGAATCCATATTTTGGAAGAAAAAAAATATTCGATGGACTTAAACGCAAGGTATCGTCTACATTGTCTCGAAACAGACCAATTATGATGGGAAATTAAATTGCGATTTTGATCTAAGGATCTAATTGGCAGGCCGTATGAATTTGATAGACGTCTGAATATTCCCACGGACGATTTTACACGGAAGCAATTTGCGGTTTTAATTTAAAATGTCTGCTCACGTGTAGGCCTACTAGAAAGGTGATGGCAACTTTGTCATCATGGTGCATGGGATCATACATAATCTTTCAATGGATAGCCAGCATAGTTCTTAAGTTTGCACAGGATAAAAATTGCTTGATAACAGCCTTCCAGCACCACTGATGCTTGGCGAATTCTAAAATATAGCAGTTACAGTCTGTTTAAAACTATACTGCGAACTCAAATGGACCAATAGAATAAAACAGCCTGTTTTGCGATTAATACTTCCTTTCTCATCGGTGTCGCTTTCTCTCTGTTGGAATGCGTGTTCTATAAGATGAATACCTCTGACTATAATGTCTTTCGAAATAATATGCTTTTTATTGAGCGCCAACAGCATGAATTTACGAAATTAAGCAGACATGGTTCTTTGAATATGTTTTTGTTTTAATTCATTAATTTCTACATCAATAGAAACATTTTAAAAGATCCATAATTCAAATATTGAAATTCGAAAAAGAGATTTCGACTAACTTGTGGTCAGCTGTTTTGAAACCACGAGTAAGATTTTTCACGATAATCAAGGATGATCAGCTTTTAACGTGACATTGTTTATCTATTGAGGACAATTACGTGTGAACTCTGAAACGTTGTTTTCAGAGATCAATACGACGGAGAGGCAGGAATGCGACAGTGAATATTGGCTTCGGAGTTCTGAAATTTATCGATGCTATAAATTTCTTTTTATTCAGTCTGTTTTTTGCTGATGCAACTGCTCAAGTAGGCCCATAGGGCAAATACGACTCAAATGCGCTGCCCCTGGCTCTAGCAATTGCCCTAGACGTAGGAGTTAGCATTGTTTGCCGATATTCAGGGTGGGATTTGGAACGATAGGAATGAATTTGAGAGATCTATTGCTTTACATCGAAAGGCTAAGGTGGGGTTTGGATCAAATGCAATAAAGGCCTTACAGCACTTTTAGCAGTTGAACCTTGTTAATCGATCCGTTGGCATAGGTGACATTTGATGACTTTTTTTGCTTTTTTGCGAACGGCTGCGCATGTAGGCAAAGGCTTGCTTTGAAAGTTTGTTTCCAAATAATTTGTATTCCGTACGCGATACCTATTTGTCGACCATGTCTGTTGGGTGACATAGCGGGGTCTTGGTAAAGAACCTATTTTGAGATTTCGTTTTAGTTAAAAGCCACCATGTTTGGGAAAATAATTGTGGTCTTGCAATCGGATTGCCAAATTGCCAACCAACTTCCGTTGTGGTTCGTTTGACGGCTACTTTTGCAAAATCCTGCAGCATTTTTATCGCAAAATATCTCTGGCTTCCGGAGAACACGGTTTACGACCCATCTACACAAAGATAGTAAAGGGACTGATGTAAAGGGACTCATGAAGTCATCTAGTCATGACTTGTGCCAGTCCCTCGAGTGTAGTTTGCACCACGATTGACAAAAACGAGTGCTTTACAGTCGTCTAAATGAAGTCGTCATAATTCTTAACATGACAGCTATTTTTAGACGTGCTGCTGCATTTATAACCGGGCAAATTGACCGTGTTCTCACCTCACATGTCTTTCGGACAACCATTCGCTGAGTATTTTAAGAGATTTGGTTTTGCAGGCTATTGGGATAGTAAGGTGAATACATGTATTCATGAATGCTAATAATTGAATAATTGTAAAATGTACTGTATAAATAAGACTAATTCACACACTTTTGGATGAAAGTGAAATTAGAGCAATTTTGATTTCGTCGGTTTTGACTTTTTGCTTTAGCACAATAATTACTATGTCAGAGAACTATTTTTCTTGTTATTTCGCAAAATAACAAACACAATGATCTGGGTTTTATTAATTATCATATAGCAATTTAAAAATTATAGATATTTGCTTGAAGGCTAACCCAAAACGATCCTTAACCATGCACAAAAATTACATTTTTGGTTGAAATACTTATTATAGTTGCTAAATTTATTTTTTGCAAATGTAAAATCGATGGTCTACTAGGTTCTGAGTAATATTTATAATTTTAAAATATCTCGTTTATTTATAATAAATTAAATAAATGAGAAAACCGTTATGCAATCTGCTATGCTTATCTTCAAAGGTTTCATTGAGAAGAAAAACTGCTAATAGGAAGGCAGATTGTATTAGTCAAATACAGTGAACGGATTGGATCCATAGAATTTGCTAGAAGATCGTTAACGTTGATATGCTTTTATTTTGTTTTTTGAACAAATTACTTTCATCAATTAATTTGGACTTTGACAAAGTTTTTTCTCGTAGCAACGGTGTTGTCATCAAATTAAAAAAAAATTTCCACGCTAGCATAATGTATCCGTGTGAAATTGTTATTGTTTCGAAGTCATTTAACTCGTATTATTTTAATTAACATCAAAGAGATACATGGCGTGTGATTTCGAATTTCTTGAATTAATTATTAAACGCGGTACACGTACAATATACAGCATATACACCAGTTTTTTGCTTTTAATATTGTTTCATTTTATTTATCCTCCTCTAAGCATATTTGTTAACATGTCTCTCAGATAAGGTTTCGTTTGAAATAGAGCTCTTGGAAGGGAACTTCTTTAAGGAGACTTCCTGATTAATTAATTGTCATACAGGGTAGTGGTTACAATACACAGTCAAACAATGTGGTTTTGGAAAAAAACTTCGAATCTAGTTGTGGGCAGATGTAGTTCTGATACATGTTCAAACATATAACGGGTGAGACAGAAATATGGTGGAATGCAAATTACTCAAAATTGCTGAAAATGGGCATACCATTGGCTATCTTAGCTTTAACTTTCTAAATGTGACTTGGAGAGTTCAAGCACTTTATAAGATGTTAAAGATTCAATGACATTAAAAATGAAATCTTCTGTTAAAGCTAAGATACCTAATGGGTTGCCCAAGGTCCATTACTATAGAATAATCATCAACACCAATGTCAATTTCAGTAATTTTGAGTAATTGGCTTTACATCATACTTCTGCCTGGCCCCGTATAGTATCAACTTGATTGGCACTTTTTTATTTGATTTCCCCTATTGTCCATCAATTCATATGAAACTCTGGTTTCTACTACAAATTGTTATTTTACAGTAGTGAACGCATATACCAACATAATCTGACGTTTGCCAGGATTGCCAAGAACTTGATATTTTGGCGATATGAGAAATATATTTACTGGAATATGCAGGCAACTTGTCAGACGTCGGTCTCCCCGAGAGCACTTTAGACGTAATGAAAAAAACTCAACACAATTGGTTTTCTTGCCAAGAATGATATTTATGTGGAGGGGCAACACGTTTCGTAAAATACAATCCCACAGAACCATACTCTTCGGAGCTCCTTGACATGACAAATACAAATGCCGTTAGGACGAAGTGAGGTGCTACGAAATATTGGACAATGATTTGCTGCTGAAGTTGGGTAAGAAAATCAGTTTTATTACTAGACTTATTGTCCATGGCACGGTTGTTTCACAACGAAATTTCTTCATAAAACGTTTCTAGGTTAAGTGGAGTTGGTTGTAAATACGTCAGACAAATTTATCACGTGATTGGAATGTGAATGTAGTATTTATTATAGTTTCTTATATAAACGCTGATTGTTTATATTGTTTTCATGGAAACGATATAAACAGAGCGTCATTGTTTACGTGGATTAACAGTCAAGGGATTAATCAAAGATGGTGTTTACTCTGCCCTTGTCTCTCTTGATGCAAGCCTGCGTTCAGTCTCATTTCAGTTGTTAAATCTATTGTTATGATTTCGAAGCAAAAGAAACGTTTGATGTTTATTTCGTTTACAAAAAAGTGACGAAAGATAACAATTTCAATAACAATTTGTTAAGGTTTTAGATCTCATTAGATATGCAGTAAGTAGAATTACCCCAGTAGCATATTTCTCTGTGATATAAACAAGTGTTAAATTTGAGTGGAACGCATTATAACAATCTCGTTAATAACTCCTTATTGATGCTGAAAATGTTACAGAACTTCCATTGTCAATTTAAAATGAACTAGAGTTTAAAAGACGAGTTGTACGGTATGCCGTTGGTAGTATTTTTGCCAAAATTGAAAAGTTATATCTCATATACACGAGAATAGTTTGGCAAATTGAATTGCCCTGAGGATTTCTAAGCTTGGTTTCGGCTTACACAAAAGAAACTGCTTGCGTTTAATCTACTGAGACTCCTATAGATTTCACCCGGGTTTTAACAGACTCAAGGATGACAAATAACTTGAGGCTACCGCGCATCGATTTTTTTCACTTAAATTTCAGACTACTTTTCATGCATGACTTATAATACGCCTCGAAGACCCTTACGAAATATTGGATACTGGCCAATGCCTTTAATCATTTTCGCCTTACAAACTGACTCGCACACAAGTTCCTGAGACTCTTTGGAACTTTTTTTTTCGCCTTCGCGTTATGCTCGCAGTATTAAATATATGACAGCCATATTCCTTTTGCATATGAATGATGATGCAGGAAGCAAGTGCGCAAATTTACACGCCTGCTGATTTTGTGTGTCATTCATAAAACAAGGCGGTCGCGGCATCCGGGCAAGGTGAACGCTAAAACAAAAAAAGGTTTTGTTTTTCACCACACGACGTTCAAATCATTAGCCTAAAATTGACAATATTCTTGAGGTTATTCAATAGTCTTCACAATACTTTTCATAAATGAGTAGCTGTGCAACTAAAATGGCAAATTAATACCATATGAAATATACCACATTTGCAAATGCATGCATGTTTATTCTGAGAAGAGATTTCGAGGCCTTAAGCAACTTGCCCTAATTAATTATGCGCTCACACTATTAATTGATAAGCTGTGTTCATAAGATGGATCGGCGATTGTTTTGACATACACCAGCACACAGATGTGTTTTAATTATACGTTATTAAGAATCTGGAAAAAGACCCCCGCCGATCACACATTAGGCCATAAACCCGTGGAATATTAGGAATGGTTCTCAGATTCAGGGAATTGTTGAAATAAGCTGTAATGGCAGAGGGTATACGTGATTCGATCTTGAGCCTGGCGAATTAATGAGTTTCCTAAGACCATTTCAAATACCCATTTGAGGATGTATCATTAGTAAGCCGTTCTCCCAGCAATTACCATGAGATAAGACCTCTATCTATCACCTCAAGTGTCGTCTCACATCTCCCCCTTGACAAAATGTTAGATCCACCACAATGTAACCACGTTCCAGAGTTGAATTTAATGCACGTTACCCGTGTGGGCTGACAGTATGTTCTGTGTCCAGTTTTCCTAAATGAACAATTTGCTTGTGCCCAATGCACTTTGGGACATTGCTCTCAATGTTGAGTGCAATAGTACTGCCGGTTTGTGGCAACGTCCTAATTCTGAGGCGGAAGGCTAATAAAAGTCAGTTCTGCTTTTTGCTAGATTTTATTCGATTGTTACATGCTCTTTTTTCTGATGGATTAGTGGCTTTAGTATAGCCGAAGCAATTGCCTCTAAGCGGACTAATCCTTATCTTTCTGGTCAGGCTTGTAACTACGTGCTGTTTTTCCATCCTTATTTTAACTTTGATGATTATTAGGCGTAGTTTGCGATCTCTGTTTGCCAACGTTTTCTTTATGGCCACCCGTGAATACGACCTTATAATGAAAGCGACACCCAACCGACGATATTAAAGTACATAGTTTGGAGCACTTGTTGTTATGTGGATTTGTGGCCGTCATTAGGGAGACTATAAAACGTCTTCGCGGTAATCATCTCCTCTTTGCCAAGCTTGGATTGAGCGCCGTCTGAAGGCGTCCTTCAAACGTTAAAGAGAAACAGGGTCCATGGGGAATAGAGAGGGAAATTCAACGTGTGCCTATTTTTGATAATATCAATTGTCACACTAACATGGATGGGAATAGGTCTGTTTATAGACGTTTTATAATAACAAATATAATTAACGTTTAACGTGAGCATGATAAACTGATCAAGATGTTTTTAAAATATAACCTTGGATAATGGGAAATTTTGTCTATAAAATGTGATAAATTGATGTCAATTAAATCAATTAATGTGTCCACCCTGATTTTATAATTCATAAATGAGCGTAGAAGTTTAGGAAACCAACTTGAGTATCGCTATAAAAGTTCAATAAACGTCGACATTTTTTATTGAAATCCCGCTTCATGCATCTTGAAAGAAAACATCAATAAAAAACCTGCTGCCATTCGAATGAAGGCAGCTGCATTTTTGATTTCATTTTGAGCTGTTCAGCATGAAATTGTAGGCGCTCAATTCTTTGAATTGCTAATACTGTTAGTATAAAATGTGAAAACCAGTTGGCGAGATGGTATACGATTTCCATAATAAGTTGATAAAACCGCGCAGTATCTTATATTCAGGGTAAGTTAATTTTGCATGAGTGAATTATCATAAAAAATGCAGTCCATATAAAATGATTATACCTAGCCTGACATTGAGATAAAGTTTAAAACCAAGACCATAAACAATCGTGTAAAGGCTATTTTTAATGAGCATTCGTGCGTCACATATTATGCCGCCTATTAGAATAATTAGTACGAGCATTATCGTCGTATTTCTTACGGGAATTTTGTTTGTATTTTTCCTGAGAAGATTTCAAATTTTGAATCGCCCACTGAAGTTGTCATGCTGCTCGAACGCCATAGCACCATGACTATAACAAGTTGAGTTACAAATTCTGGCAGCTTTAAAATACGCTTATAGAGCTTTACAATGTTTGTCAAGGTCATAGTCATAAATCGTTGTCATCGAGAAAGATTTGCATCGTTCGCCTTCTAACACCAGCCTCCCATTCAGCAATTCTGTGACATCAGCGCTTGATGATTATGAAATAATAACTGATAAATGCTGATAAAACTGATAAAACGCGAATTAAAGAAATTGATGTTAAAAAAGCGGAGATATTGTTTCTGTTAATGAAATGAAAATCTGCTTGACGTGTACCGTGTTCTCATCTGTTGATTGGCTTGTTTTGGGAGCCGCATTTTTATTTGATACTAAACAGGGTATGTTTTATCTCCCAATGTAGTCCTCATTTAACCACCTTGTAGTTATATTTAAAAAATCCCTTTTACTGGGTGTGTATGTTACGTACTGAGCATCCATACCAAACAAATCATTAAGCAGGAAGGATTAGGAAGAAACATTCACCCTTTCAATAAACCCCATTAGGGTTTTTTGTTATTGTCAAAATCCATTCTTGTTTGACGACTTTGGTACATATAAGGTACACGGTGCATTCCTGGAAAAAGTCAAGACTAATAGAAAGGGCACTCATCGAGTATTTATAATTTAAGTTTCAAAAGAATTTTGATTCGCATGAAGACTGCCAATTGCGGCAATTACTGCACATTTCCTTGATGTCACATTTTTTAAGACTCACCTTGGCTGTACCTGAACAATATTCGAATCGTTTCATTATCTGTAAATTGATGCACGTGTTATAGAATGTTCCACCAGTAACTTTAAGGTATCCATGAGAAATTTCCGTTGGCACTTGATAATACGAGATTTAGCTAATGGTTTCGCGTGGCCCCGGGCAATGATATTGATTGACGCTTTCCTTGAAAATTTATTGCATAACGTAATTGCCGACATCTTTAAAAATTTCCGGAAACCCCGGCTTAATTCATCGCATGGCAATTACAGAGCTTCCTTTGACCGAAAAGTAGCTTGACTTCGCCATCTCAGAAATCGTTCCAATGGAGATGGGAGAGTTTCTGGCAACGTAGACCATATAAGTAGTCCAGTAATATTTCATTGCCGATGCATTAATGCACCTTCTCTGGCCTTTAGTAAGGGTCGATGCAATCAAGGGATTAAACGATTGAAAGAAATCTTTGCCCTAAAATTTATTGCACACGTCGCCGTGAATTTAATTGGATTTTTGAAGGAACGCTTTAGCCCTGACGGAACCTACGATGCCTCGCTGCCAACTGAAACAGCCCTATGCAAGGTTGTATTCGACTCTGATTTCTCGAATTAAGGACATGACAACGTTTGTGTGAAGGTTTAATTAATTCGCCAGGATACGGATTTTACTGAAGTCCTTATTTCATTGGATTACTGTCACAACACATAATTAGATTTTTATCACTACTCATTAGCTAAACCAAATGTTGCACTTCAGATGTCGGGTTTATCTTTTACACGTAATTTAATATAACCTGCTTAAGCGTCACGAGGGATGCGAGGCGTTGTACGTAAGGCAAATTCGATAAATGGGATTCTCGTAATATCTTTGAACCTTGAAAGTGTTATGTTTTAAGTGTTTTGAATAAACATTGGATTAACTACGAGCTGTTGCATTTTCAAAACATGGAGACTTATGAAACTATTTCGCTTGCTGTCTCATGCTTTTTTTATTTTTAGGTGGTCTTATTGAAAAGTTTAAAGAAACTCTTGTTATGTCTTGGTACCCTTTTTGTGGCATATGCACGTGTAATATGTGGTGAATATCTTATATGGAAAGACTTTCCGAATCATCCTTTAAAACTAATACCTCAAACAACGATTTTTTATGATCAAAAGCGCGTTTTATTCAGTTTTTAAAAAAAGAACTAGGCTATATCCTGTAAAAGTTGAGTGAGTTTATTTTTAAGACGTTTCATGACATTGACGCGGACAAATCAAGTGCTCCACGTTTATTTCGCGTATGACGGTGAATTTGCAACATATAATGGAGAAAAATCGATCAAACTAGTTCCAACTCGTGATATCACATTCTGTAATACACATTGTTAGTAGGCTTAAAGATCAATACGTGTTTTTTTGTGCTAGGTCGTAGGAACTGATAACATACACCTGTCCATTTCGTTGTTTCAGATAATTCGAATAGCAAGCTTTTTCATATTTACATTTTTTGTAGACTCACTTTTTTCTCTAGCAAAATATTAAATGTCATTTTTAGACTCGTGGGTACGTTACATATGCGATTACAATACGCATACGATACGCATTGTTGCTCAGATATTTATATACTCATAGCCCTGATTTTTTGTGTACCTGAAAAAGTACCTTAAAATAGGTCTTTCGCATTTTTCAAATATAGTTCTTCACGAATTGAGTATAGACGTTTACGCTTTACAGTATACTATAAACGTTTCTAGCAAATATATCTTATGGGAGAAAAGCCCGATTACTTGATCTTTTCCTCCCTTGAGAATCCAAAATGCTTGCTTTATTTCACGACAAGTTGACAACAAGTATTTGACGAAGAAAAATTATACCTATTTCAGCAAGTGCATTTTTAGAAACTTCATTATTGAGCAAAACGCTTCACTAAATATGTGAACGTACATGTGGGTAATCAAATCGTCTGTATAGCAACTATAATGTATCACTTCGACAGTCTTCAAGGTTATAAAAGGTACGGAAGAATTCACTATATTTAGGAAAGTAATGGCTGTCCATAAATTACACCAACTGAAAGACACTCGATTTGCAGATATCCACCACCCCGTTAGTTACGAACATTTTTACCTACCTTCTATAATTATTGTTGACCTAGAGTAGTAGTTAAAATACATATAGTAGAGATAAAGTTTGGTTCCATCCAAAACATTTTTGAGTTGATAATTTATGAACGATACCTGACTTTTATAGGATGTCAAGATTGTCTGTGTTTTGCGACCAAGGTCACTTTCGTTTCTAGATAAGAAAACCACCTACTTGTAAGCTGAATTACATTTTTCTTCCATGGACCATGTTTATGTTCCTCGCCAGAATGCACTGGTGCTTTAATGAAACCAACATTTTTAATCAAATTAATTTGATTTTTAAATGGTCTGCTTGGTTCGCGAGGGTTTCAATGTTTGCCTTGCGTAACTTTTGATAGCGTATAGGTTTTTATTACTAGTTTGTGCAAACGATAAATGAAACAATAGCTATTTGCAGTTATGCGTTTATGGATACCCTTGCGTGATTCAACTAGACCATTTTAATTAAATCGGGCTATTCTGGACCGCCCATGCCCCCGTTAATAAATTTACTTTTATCTCCTTCGTGTATCTCCTACATTTTAATCTCTCACGAATCAACTTGCTTGCATTTCATAGTGACCACAATGTTTGTTTACGAAAGAAGGGGTTCGTGCTGGATTCACATGTGTCTCATGCGATAAACGCTTCTTTCCATTTGTGGGACAAAAGACGAAATATACAGTAACATTCCTGTATAATGTAAAAACTGAAAACATTCGTTCGGAACCGAATTTCGATTGCAACCTCACACTTTGTTCTTCAATGCGTTAGGTAAATGCTCCTCATTGAACGGGAAACGAATGACCACATAAGCAGATGATTATATTGATATTAAAAATATATAATCAAAACCACAGCATTAGAAATTAATCTCGAAAATGTAGCAAATTATGCTTAAACTATTGAAGAAAGGATCTCGGTTCAATGCTGTTTTTTTTAACCCTCCTTTCATTCATGTTCAAAGAGATACTAACTCTCTGTTAAACAAGATTCGAAAGAGAAAAGTTTGAGTTTTGCAGCGTCAATTTTTTCTTCCTCCTTCTTCTTTTCTTTTTTTTTGTGGAAATTGCACAGTTGAGATAATTCTTCCCATCAGCTTTTAACCAAACGTCTTCTAAAATGCGATAAAACTGATTTCTTCCACCCTTATCCCAATATTAAATTGGGATTCCATACCCTAGCCGTTAATCTCCCAATGGGTTTTCTTTTCTTAAAATATCTAAATTGTGCTTAAAGTAAATTATAGTAGTTCCCTTCAGTTGTAAGCTCTGTATGCAGTACATGTTGAGCAACTACATTATCAATCACTATGAGAAATTATGTATTACCTTGTGATTTATTTGACCTGAACTACCTTGATTCAGCACTTGCGAGGGGGCTGTGTTGCTTTGTGCTGCTTTGGTTTGGGTAAGACTAAAACCAGATTTAGGCTTGTTTTCTAAATTTTCGATGGACGATTCAACATACATATCATTTTTTTCTTTTTCCTTCTTCGAAATGAAAACAATTATCAATTTTGGATTAGGCGAAATTTCAAAACATACAGAGGCCATCTCGTCACTTTCTTTATGTGGGAAGGCATGATATACAAGCTGGATAGATCTGATTGGTTAAGGCTCAGTCTATTCCTTTGTTGATCCGACTATAGTTGTAGCAAATCTAGGTAGACCACGCCCCCTACGCCCATGTTCCTAGTTTTGAAGCAGACGATCCCGGGGCCACCTCGGATTGGATTGAAAATGCTTCAACGCAGGACTGCTTTGAACGCTGCATGTAAACAGTGAATTTTGGAGCTTGATAAAACTCATGTTGATGCTATCAGAACTTTAAGATTCTTTCTAAATAACGGCGAATCAGCGCTATCAAGATGTGCTGGATATTGGAACCTACATGTAGTGTAGTAAAAACACAATTGATTTCTTTAATTGTAAGGATTAATTAAATAGTTCAACATAATTTGTCACTGACCAATTTACTGAAGTCTGTAATTACCTTTCAACTGGCTCCATGTTTATTTTCCTGGATTTTTTGTTCTCATTTGGTAGCTGCATTCATCTAACAAGAAAATTGCAAAGCGAAAAGGCGCCGTGAACATGTAGCAGGTGCTCAAATCTTAAATAATTGTGCTTTCTTATTCAAGCTGTTTAAGCCGTGCATGTATATTGAACATGATAGGATGTGCTTCATGTCCATTTATAAAACTGACTAACTGTAAATGTTGCCTTCCCTTTTAAGCCATCCACAAGCATGTACAGATGCATATTTACATTCTACCTGGCAAGTTCACTTTTATCGCTCTCATTATTTCGTAGCAGGTAGTGATAATTTGCATTTACAAAACTAACAGTAGATGAAAACAAATAGCGTTTCACATTTGTACCAGTTTAATGAGTTTATGTATACAGTGTACATGCACTAGATCGAATCTCATGCTGAAGAGGATGTACCAGGTTTATTCGTGAGGTCGATACTCGACTTCCAAGTTAAGTCAAACTGAGTTGCTTTTTAATAATTCATGTATCTCCGTATACAAGTATACAAGTAAATAATAAATCGCAAACCAGTAACATAACGCAATATTGAATATTTTGTCTGGTACTCTAGAAAATCGGTCTATTTATTTTTATTCGCCCAAGGATAGATGCACAATATGCAATATGTGCTAAAGTGAAACCTAAGCTGAAGAGGATGTACCATCCTTTTCAGCAATGTGCTATGTATGGTACATACAGTATTTTTCGTAGTATGTCATTACGCAGATGGATAGACTAAGGGAAAAAATCATTCTTTTTAATACACCCATACTCCGTTTCTTTGTATGAATTGCTGAGTGGGCAAAATGAGATGGTGAAATGTTGAAAAACCTGCGAAATCTTTCCTTAAATTTTATTCTTGGAATACGCATCCATTTGAGCAAATTGCAAAGCAAATATTTGCTCGACATTGCTAGCATCAAAGTGTTCTACCTATTAGCAGCGGTTTTGTGAGGTGTCTAGTTCCGTTAAATGCAGCGTAAGTCTGTTCGCCATTTTTTAGTCCGATTTCGCACTCTTGTTTCCCATCTTTGCCATTTTAAAGCAGTTGTCTCATCTGATTTATATGGATGTCGATATAAAATGGAATGAAAAAAGTAAAACGTTTTGAAAAAGGAGGATTTTCTGAAGTAAATGATAAGATTCAATAGTTTTGTAGGATTTTCGCATCGACGTTTGTCCCTTGCACAGATGTCACAATTCCCATGGACATACAGTATTTAAACTAAACTATAGCATTGCATGTTGTAAATAAGCTTGTTTTGAAACGGTTTCCTATCAACCCAATTCGTTCTTAGCTGAGCGTATTTCCTGTAAGTGGAAAAATGTACTTTTTCATAGTTGCGTACTTTTAATTGTACATTCACTGTAAATTTACAGTATATTTAATGTTACTTACAATTGTATATGAATATCAACAAAGATATTTTGCGAGGAAATTTGCAAGCATACTCCAACAAAGAAGGTTTATTAATGGGAGTGGTTTTTTACTGTTTACAAAAACAGGAAAACCCGGAAAATCCAAAATGGAAGTAGTAATAGAAAAATCGAAATTGCATATTTTTAACCAAATTTCCCTAATGCGTTTCTTCAGCGAAGTAAAACGAGACTAGAACATTTTGCAAAAAATAAAATAAATGTGCACTGTTTTTTGTAGTTAAGATAATGCATGCATTTCTTAGCTCGGAATATCATAGACTTGCGAAATTTGATAAAATATAGCTTTGCGGTATACATGCTTGCTCACGAAACTCGAAACAGTATTACTGCTTAAATCTGGAGAATTAAACTCAAGTTATAAACATTTTAATAACAATGAAATGTTTGTATAAATATTAAATGTTTCGCTACAAAAGCCTTTAAAGTTAAAATCAATTTATAAGTAATTTGGTGAAAAAAACCGTTCACTCGAAACGAAAAGCAGGTAAAGTGTTTGCAGGGGTGGTTGTACAAACGTAAAATGCAAAAAAGATGCATTAGTAAATGCATTAGCAAATTTACTTTTAAATAGGCTGTTGTTTTTGAACAGTTTCCGCGTGCTCCCTGATAAAATATAAACTATCATTACAGACGTAAAATCATGTTTTACCAAATCATTCCTATTATATTTTTGTAATTGTATTGTATTGCAATTGTAATTTTAAGAGACTAAAAGTACTTGTAAAAAAACTGAGTGAATTAGAAAATGCGCAATGAATATAACATTCAGTTAAACAAAAGCACAATTTCTTTAGAATTATTTAGAAAAATTTCCTTCAAGCTTAATTTCAGAGGAAACAAGCCATGTCTACGCCTTACTGACTGCTGTATATCCATGAAAAAGCACTTTAGAGCTCCAGCATGAATAACAACATATCATTCTCTAAACAAGCGATACATAAAAATAAATAGATATTGTTCGGAAGTTAAGATCTTTGTTTTTCTTTCTTTTAATTGAAAATATACGATTCTTGCTCATGGAATGAATTTTAAAAGTACACACGTCAAATTAATAGCGTCAATTTCTGATGAGATAATTTTCTCTGAAAATTCCCAGTAATGTAAACATTTTAAAAAATACGTTACATGAGAAGCGCTATATAATACATGTACTTTGCAGTCTTTAAGAATCACCTTTACCATTTTTGCCTTGGGGTGGCTTTCGTAAAATGTTATTTTCTGTTCATTTTCACTCATTTCAGATAAGGTGGCAAATGTCCATGTAAGGCGGAAACGTTGATGATGTTCTATAAGATTTTCTTTTGCAAATTCAGAGCGTGGCTACGGAGATTTTCCGCAGGCAGTCTCCAATTTTCATTTCGAAAATGTTTGATTTTATTGGATGGCCTGTTATCAATTTTACCTGAAAACGTAACGTCTAATCCATAAACAAGGATGCAAGATCTACCTGATATAGGTTTCCATAGCAACGCGATTAAGATCAACATTTTTGCTTTTAACTGAAGGAATTCTTAAGGGAACCCTTCCGATCCTTTAAACCAATTTAATGAAACATTTGAAGGTGTGTGTGTGGCATTTCAGTTGTTTCTTACACATCTTAATGCCCTTCTAGTGGGGAGGATATACCTTTTTTTCTAGCAATTACAATTAACTCATTTCTTCATGGCCGGCATAATGTAGTAGGTAGGATCTAAACAAAATCAAATGCTCAAGTATCAAACAAGTTGAACTTAAGAAAACGTCGAGGATTTCTTGACTTAAACTGTACATTCACCTCAGCGAAATAATACATTTCCTACGTGAGTTTGATATAAAATCTGGATATTTTCTTCACTTTCTTTCTTTCTTTCTTCTCTCACTAAAAACTAAAAAAATTAACCTGGAACATTTTCATTCTGCCTCGATTCTGCCATTGCTGCATTAACCTATTGCCGTGTATGATATTCACAGGATATTAATTTTTTTTGGAAAGGACAAAATGTTTTCCGTTGAAATATAGTCATACTTGTAAATTACAGGACTGCGTATCAAATACTGTATAACATTGTTTCTGAAAACCTGTAACACCACATACTGTTAAAATGAAAGGTTGAATTTATTGGATATTTCTTCTTAACTAGTCTTATGATTTTTCTTGAACAAAGCTATTTCTTGGAAAATATGAAGCGGCTTCTATTGAAGCGAAGCCATATTAACAGAACTGCGTACCATCAAATACGGGTAATATAATGGATTGCCTGGCAAAGGTCTCTTGCACTCTAATGAATCAAATAAATGTTAGATGGGAGTGACAGTTGTCTATTCCCATTGATATTTCTATATTTATAATTTAGTTACACAGGAGAATTACGGAGCGAGAACGAACGGAAGAGAATGAATTTCGATTTTATTCGTGAACTTGACCTGTGAATTGACCCGCTTGGGTCTGGTACAGTCATACGTTATCTTTGAGTGACAATTCACAAAATATTTTGACCAGTAAAATATCTCAATATGACTTCAGTAATGTACGGTATAGACCTACTGCACATGCAGTCGTTTTTTATGAAGTTACGTACGAAGTAATGCTTTACCTTCTCTTTTAAATACTCTTTAACAATGTTAGCCTTATACACTTCATAGTTTTTCGAACAATGCAAGATATTTATCGGAATTTGTCCAGCCTCATTTCAATTACTACTTCTCCAACCAAATCTAATTGACATTTTCGTCGTCTTTTAGATCTAGGTTGAAAGTAGACATTTAATCGCCAAATTGACAACTGTCTTCTCTTCCCATTCCAACATGCATTTAACTTCACCTTTAAAAGATTGCCAGGGTTGATTACAGGATTCCAGACGCCCCAACCTTCCCGCCAAATTGCAATTTACGAGCTGCCTGAATCTCATAATCTTCTAAAAGGGCCATCATCGTGATAGTCGTGATAGGTCTTTTGTCTTGGCAGACGCATCAGTCATCTTCCAAGTTTCTATCTCATTTATATATAATTGCCATTTCTTTTTGTATCACAAACTAAATATTGTTACCTAGTTAAGTACAATGCTCATGGGGACAAAAAGCCGAATCTTTTACTCGGAACAACAAACCGCTTATTTATTCAGTGCCAATTTGTCCTTCTCGCTTCCGAAGGGACATAAATAATATTAAGTGCTTGGATCCAGCTTGTAATACGGTCACAGATCAAGACAATTTCTCTTGTGGAGTTTTTCTTCCGGTGGATTTGTTGAAACTCCGAGCTATATGCTTTTTAGCTTACAAATACACGAAGACGATGCATAAAAAAGCAAATATACACTGTGCATTAGGGCGACTTGGCGGCCTGCTTGACCACAGGTGATTTTCCCAATCCAATTTCCCCATCCTCCTTTCAACCTGATGTCCCCTAACTGGAATGTGAATACTGAAGCTCCGCGAGCGATTTTCTGATGAAACCTTAATTCCACATCAGAACTGCAATACACTTTGAGTGCACTGTGGACATAATATTTAATGACCGCACATCAAGATAAGTATGGAATTTAATATGCATTAATTGTGCGTCATAATTTTCAGCAAGGCATGTGGGGTTAATAAGGGTCTTTGTTAATTCTGTGTACAGAAATAGTGCCTTACCTGCAGCAATTCAACAGAAAATCTGTTTTAATTCTCTGAATGAAGTTCTCAATTATGGCGTAATGGCAAGTCTGTTTTTGAATTTAAGCATTTTAAGCTAGTAATCCTTTTCAGTCAATTAATTTAATCCGATATCAGCTGCGGATTCCAACTTCTCTTCCAATTCTTTTTATCGCTTCAATTTAAGACTAAATGTAAATGTGCCTGCACCTTAATGATGATTTAATAAGTTAGCTACGCCTTATTAATTGAAATGTAGTTGGCCTACCTAGGGATGTTTTCGTTGCTGGAATTCTTTGGCGCTATCTACTTCACTTCGATTGCTATTATGTAAATTCGGATTTTTATTTATAACCTTATTTATTAATAAGAATATAATAAGTATTAAAAATGCAATATTCTCAAATATCGCGGTAAAAAACAACGAAGAAATGTTTTTGAAAAGATGGATATAGAGCAATATAGCGTGCTATGGTAGGTAACCTACAGTAATTGCAAAATCATTAGTTATAAATACACATTAATAACAAATATGTAATAGTAATCAAAAGGAGAAACCTATAAAATGAAACTCTGGTAACCTTATTTTCTTAAATATTGTGCTACGAAATCATCTATCGGAAAAAAATAATTCGCATTATTTCAATTAAGCGTTGTTTGTGACACTTCCAGTTGTTTAAAATTAACGAAATTTAAAGAAAATGTTTCCCCTGTAATTCGATATAGTGTGTCTGATTTATTTTCACTTAATTAAATTAAGTAGAAATAGACCTTTCGTCGTTCTTCTGAAAAGTGCATTTCCTTGTTTTCTCAAAACTTAATTTCCTTAGGGAGTGTTATCCGCGTTTCCTCTAATGAATTCACTAGTTTAACGGTTACCAGTCAGTATATATTAAATCGTAAGTAATTTGTGTATAAATCATCTTTATCCGCGAAATATAATCTAGGTTACTACGCGATTGCTTAAGCTGCTTTTGTTTTAAAAATAATAGCTTTTGAAAATTAACGAAGTTTGAGCTATAATGTAATGATGAGCTCATTTACATATTAATTAACTTAATCAGGTGTTTAAATTTCCGTTCTATAGCCCCGTCCACACTAAGCAAACATTTGCAGAAAACATGGTTTCTGGAAACATGTTTCCTGAAAATGTTTCCTGAAACATTTTCAGCAAACATTCACTGTTTTCGCAAACATTTTCGTGTTCGCTCAAGGGGCGGTAAACATCAAAGGGAAAATGTTTCCACTCAATGGCGCTTCTGCTA
>JAQIXS010000819.1:0-38155 GCA_034700785.1 Rossiulus vilnensis | reverse complement strand
ATCCGCTATTAAATCTTCCTTTGTAATATCCCGTTACTTCGCTCATCAAATGTCTGTTGAATGTGAACGATATTTTTAAATGTATATATGGTTGCGCTATCATCAGTTAGTCTGATCCTATTATAGCCGCTATAGGCCTATATATTCAATTTTGGTCTGTATGGTGAATGTTTCTATGCAGTATATTATTTTTGAACTCATGGCTTTAACGACCGACAGCTAATTGCAAATTAATTATCTCTCATTTTGAGGTTTTCAAGAAATTAAAATTGCTAGGATTTCTTACAAATGTTTGAAATTATTATTTCCACAATATCGAAAGTCAGAGATGTTGACCAGAATAAATAGAACAAATTGAATTGATGAAGATACGGTGCAGTTATAAATTTCATTTAGCGTTATAGCTGAACGAGGCAAATATAAAATGAACCGCCTAAGGTCAATTTTGAAAAAAAACACAATTACAGCAATGTTTGCACAACCACATCCATTAATTCACGTATTCCCCATGATGCATCTGAAATATACATGCACAGCTACACCAAACCAAAATAAATTTCATGAAAAAAGAAATTACCGAATGCTGCTATTAATGAATTTCGAAATTGCTAATGAATACATAATATATAATCGACGAATAAATGAATAATATATTATCGATCTTAAGATTGGATGGAATAAAAAATAATAATGGTTTAATAAGCGTTCAATTATTGATTGGGGAATACATTAAGCTGAAGTTTGCCTGGAAAGTTGCACATCGCAGGAAAAAACTGTGAGAGGTTAACGCGTTTTGTCATATGCGCACTGCAGTGTTAATGAAAATTCTGTCATTTTATCCACCTCAAACTTTTTTTATTCCATTCGAAATTTTCATCATGAAGGTTCAAGCGATCCTCACTAATTGTAGACATCAACTTGGTTGATGCACATTCTGTTGACATCTCCCCCATTGATGCCAAAAGGCTAATGAACACATGCTCATTTCGCTCAAACATAAGAGTACGAATTGAAAAGATGACGTTCATCACACACACACACACACACAGGGTCACACTCAACACAGGGCAAGTACATTGAGGAATTACTCCAGATTAAGGTCTTTTTACTTACTGCTATCCATTCTCATAGGCTTCCTCTCGGCTTTCACCCTGTTCATTCTTTATTGCTGTTAATAGATGATAAGCGTCAGTTTTTTCATTCAGCACGTCGCATTCTCACTGAAATTGCTCGTCGCTCGACTCTTTCGTTACAGTATAATACATGATGGAGGGGTTAGTTGAACATTTTTTTCTATCGCCTCTCTCTCGGATGAAATGCATATCCTACGCTAGGAGTGCAGTGCATTGAACAGTGAGTGCAGGGGTTGGAACACATTCAGCTACGCTCAATTGGGACCACACCGTCATCCAGCAATCAGCAACATTTAATGATTCGTCTCATAGAAAAATCGAAAAACGCAAAAATGCAAAAAAAAAACCCTCGGGTCACTTCTTTACAAAACGGGCAAGCCGCTCGAAAAATTACAAACCATTGGAATGCTACAAAATGTTACACAATGGAAGAAACGATGCTTTTGAACGTCTGGTGGATGGAAAACAATGCGAAAATGATATGAAAAGGCAAGTCACAGTGTACAGCGGTAACATAGAAAACAATAAAAAAAATTCCAGAGAGTCTCTAGGCCGTGAAAAAAAGCCCGCAAAAAAAGGCGACCATCGCTTAATTAACAGGTGTTTTTTTTTTTGGTTCTTTTCGCTCAATTCGCCACACCAGAGCCGCCGATTCGACGTTTCTACTCGACGGATGCTAGTCGAATGAAGAAAAAAAAAGAGAAAAAAAAGGCAAAAACACTGGTCGTAAGGCAACTCTTTCAGCAGCTTTAACCTCGGCCCGTTCGAGCGGCGTCTCCGATCGCACTTTCGCAGCTCCTCGGCCCTCGCCTAGAAGGGATTTTCCCTCGGCGATCGCACCTGAACCCGCGCGCCCAACTGCCACCTTTGCCGTCGTCTCGCGGAATCAGCTTTCGGCAGCCAGTCGTCGAGCGGCAGCGGCGGATCAGTCCACGCGCGGAGGTGTTGCGAGAGCGGAGCCGCAGCCGATCGCAGCGGCGCCTATTAATTAGCGGACGAATTAAGGGCCAGCCGTGTTTTACAGCCGCTGGCGTGGCGCCCCGGGCGGTGGGCGAGGAATCGCTCTCGATTAAAGAGACCGCTGGCGGCGTTTAATAAGCCCTTCGCCGCCAGCGCCAGGTGCGGAGGCTAGCTCGCCCTAGGCCTACCGTGCCTGTTTTTATTCCGGCTGCCAGCAGTCGCCGCTGGAAAAAAGAATATTGATTTTCGTCTGGGTGCGATGAATTTAAACGCTCGCCTGCTCATTTGGCCCTCGATACTTGATGGTGTAGAAACGAGATATGCATTTCAAAAGAACGGAATTGATAGGGTGTGAAATTGCTTTCGCATCGCGTTGCGTACTCGCCAACAGCGCCGCCGTCCCGCCGAAAAAACACAATTAAACGAAACGCCGCTTGGTCCGAAATTACCCGGCGGCGGTCGCGTTTCTTGCGTGCCGTCACACGCTGGAATACTCATCCGAGGCATAGTTATAGACAAACTCTGTCTGGCAATGATGATGGGGAGTTCAAAACGCGGCTGCAACGGTGGGATAATAATGCAGGCATGCTCCGCATTTACGTAGCAATTGGGGGCGCCAGAGCGAGGGCTCAAAGAGGAATGTACTTAAAGTGAAACACTGTCGTTTTTCACTTATTTGTGAGTTTTTTGTTTTACCTGTCTAGTTAGGCTTGTGTTACTATCACTCGACCACAGGAAATTACTGGAGAAAGTTTGTTTGAAACTTGCTTTGGAGGTACTCTTTGCCATTAAAGTGTAGCCTACGTAATTGCGAAGCGCACATAGGTAAAAAGTACATTGGGTTCATGAGACCATACGTTAATGCCAGTCTACGCAAAGTGAGGTGCGCCTGTAATAATAAAGAATAACATGGGTTGATGGATTACATCACCCCTACCACATTGCATGTTTTTTTTCTGACAGTAGGGTATTGAGCGCAATTCATTTGAATTGAAGAAGAAAATGTTGAGGGGGAAAATATTGCGCGGAATTCGCGCAGTATCCCTTCGGGCATTTTGCAGCGTCAGTCTAGACCCGCTTGTTGCTAACTCGTCGCCACCTAAAATGTCAGAATGGATGTGACGGTTTCCATTTTATTACTTAATTTAATAGGATCTGTAATGGCCGTTGCTTCGCTGCCTCTTCAATATTAATTCGCGCTAGGAGGGATGGCCCCTTGAAGGGCGGCAAACCATGCGTGCTCCCGCGCACCTCTGGCTGCTGGCGAATTGGGCAGCGCGTTTTCCCATTGAGCCCGCATTTGGACAGTTTCCGGTGCCTCGGGCCTCGTTATTTCCGGTGTCGAATGCGATAGAGTTTCAAATAACGTGGGCGTGCGAGGTTCAAAGCGTTTTAGGCCATTTATAAGGCGCGAACAAGTGTTGCAAGCTGCAACACGTAATCGATAGAAAAATTGAGACACAGAAGCGAAAATGGATTTTCAGTGGCTTCATTCCAAACGTGCTGCCCGTCGCACTACGAGATGTATTAATCTCAACCAGCGGTTTTACTGTACATTTCAATTGCTTTCATGTTTCCATCATGTGCCTTTTGCAACGAAACAGCCACGAATGTACAGTGGGGACCCGTTCATACGGCGGATAAGGTTTCTGATCCTGCAGGGCTATAAAGCTGAACGCAGCCTTCTTTATTGCTAATGCACATGAGAGCCTGGTAACGCGTTTAATGACTGGGGGCACAAGAGCGTTCTTAACGTGCGTTATGAAAGAAGTTGAAATGCCATTGAATGTTTCAAGCTGATTCACGTGTCCATTTGAGAGGTGAGAGCTTTAACTCGCAAGTGGACACGGTTCTGAGAGCGCTCTCGAAACGTTGCTCTCGTAGTTCCAGCCTGTTTCGTGAAGCGAGAGTGCTCTTGCTTAAAAGAAACGACACGATTGGACCAGAGCCTGTGTCCCAGGTTCGAACCGAATTCAACAGGATTAATCAGCCAATCCCAATTATCAATATCTGTCAAGCTAGCCTCGAGTAACAGCTCAACTCACTCACAAGTCAATATTGAATTCATTTATATAATAATCCAACATTTATTTAAAGCAAATTACAGTTATTAATGAATAAGTTAGCTTTATTGATTAATCGTAATATCATGAAAATGCAACTAATTGGTTACTATGTGTTGGAATTTGCATACTGTACGTGCCAAATTTGCTGGTTATATCCAAGAATTGCTCTAGTTACAACCGTGAAAGATTACACTGAAATTCACGAAAACCAAATCTACAGAGGTCCGAGATCTCGTAATAACCGAACGCGAACACTAAAGGGAAATATCCCCTCTGGCTGAAATTCTTTTTGGTAACTTACATGCCAGTATAAACACGAAAATAAAGAAATATGAAAAACGAATTCGATTGTTGGCCATTACAGGAGTTTCAACTCTGTGTATTGGGTAATGGTATTTGATTAAGATGAATGGATTAAATACCGTTGTAACTGTGATCGTTACAACCGAGTTCGACTGTATATGAAAATTTGAAAATTGCTGTCTAGCTTCGCCCTGCGCCGTTCTCGCAAACCTATTTCAGCGAGGTGGAAGACTTTCGCGAACGTCTGCCTCGTCTTCGAGGATCTGTTCCGGCAGGCCACGAGTCAATGCACTCGTTTTGCCTTTTTTAACGATGTTATCATAGGCGGGGTTACAAATCGAACGTCCCCGGTGACACCGTTTAACCACAGAACGCATCTCAACGCGTTCATTACAGCGACAAATCCGCGGGCTAACGATTGCGCTCTCATCTTTAAGGCCGCACTTTGAAGGTCACAGTATCAACCCGTTCGTGATGCGCTCGTTTGGAGTCTGCAGCCCCGCTCGGCTTGCCACGCGCATCCATTGAATAGTCATTGCCAATCGTTTAATCTGCAAATTAACCACTAGTCTCGCGTATCGTGGCCATGAGATGCTTTGTTTTGGCCTGGGGCTGAAAGCAATCGAGTGCCTTTGCCTCGTCGCCGAATCGAATGTCGATGAGGTGGTGGCGCCCCAGCCCCTTAACACTCTCCAGTGACGTCACGTGGGCACCTGGGAGCTCTGAGAGTTTTTGTCGGACACCGGCGGGCTGTCTGCCCAACGGAGCCTCTGGGAGCAATGTCTGCCGGGGTCCCAGTTAACGAGCTGCGGGCATTTTGAGGCGCAATTCCTTTTTATGATTCCACCTCTGGAAGGCCCTGGTCCGCTGGGGATGAACGCTGGAAACGGCATAATGAATGTGGGAAAGGAATCGAGCGTTTCTAGCGCTCAGGAGGCTCGTAAACAGAACAATAGCTTCTGGAACAAATGATACTCGCCCCTGGAAAATGTCTTTGCCCCCGTGCACCCTCCAAATGATGGTGGCCGTATTGACTCTTGAGCGAGTCTAGTCCCTTGTTTTCGTCAAAATTGGAAATATGGAGGTGATGTGGAAAGATGCTACTTTCAATTTTCTCGGTTTGGTTCAGGTTCGTGTTTACTTAGACGCTCGTGTATAGCATAGTCACTCATAGTGTATATCGATGGCTAAGAGCGAAAATACAGGGTGATTCATAATTACGTTCGGGGTTTTCCATGGTCTGCAGTTCTAAAACTGAAAGCAACTGCGTGAAATTGCTTACGGAGTAAGAACGTGTAACTCGTAAAGTTTTATTTCGCGACACCTTATAGTACTTATAAAGGCTTTCTCGGGGCTAATATGGCGATAGTATTCCAAATTGTGAATGTTTAATCAGTTGTTCTGATATAGCTATGCATAATAATTATAAGCATGGATAACGTGGATTATTTTTTTATCAGTTAAAATAACAATCACAATTACTGTAAATTCACGTGGACATATAATGTTTAACAAAGTGTAGGAACCCACATACTTATTTGAACTTAGATCAGATTTCAATACGCTGTACCATTAAAATAATGACGTACAATATGTGGGTGCATTACGTTTTTGTACCAATCATTGGTCAAACCATTCTCAGTTTCTTTGGACAACTGTACTATATTTGTGCAAAACGCAGACATGACATACGCGTTTCAGAAAACATGTACAGGTTGAGGAAAAACGCTGATAAAAACTGCGAGCAAAATAATCGTGCGTCGAAGAAGGCAATTCGGTCTACAACTGCTCTATTGTTTATACCGAAAGCGGCTTTCAAATTTTTCAACTCGTATTACCGAAAAGCTTGATTTGTTCAGTCAGCTGAGAGGAGAAAAAATGAATCAGCTTGCCAGCCCAGCTTCTTATCTCAAGTGCACAATGCGCAGAGCCGTTAATTATGAATCGCGAAGCAAGGATGACAAAAATGCCATTGACGCTAACGTTTTCTTAACGACGACTGTTCTTCTAGCCCGCCATGCTGTGAAAACAAGATAGAAGCAGAAACCAAAATGGCGTCAATGGAAGTTCTAGTTTTTAATGAATCGCTGTAAATTGTGACAGAATGGGGATATGACATCTTTGTAACGATTAATACACGAAGTGCACGCCTTAATTGGGGAGACAAAGTCACAAATTAAATGTGAACAGACTGTGGTTACTTTTAAAATGTGCTATCATTTCGGAGATTCCATCGATCCAATCTAGATTAGTTCTGGAAGCAGGGCAGGATTCCTAGCGTTCTCCGAAACATTTGTGTACCCGTTTTCGACAAAGGCTTTCGCATCATTAGATGGCAACCCGGCAACAGACAGATGGCACGTTCGGAATTAAGCCTCTCGTGCCGGTATTTCACGAAGAATTCAGCTTAATTAAATTCGACCAATTAACTTAATCGCTGATAGTATTATATTTAATCACCGTGTTTAGAAATATCGGTGTCATGAACGCGGCCGGTTCGTGTCTAATCAGATTTAGCATTCTGTTCATGACTTCTCATCTGATGACAAGTACGTTGTAGAAGTTGATTGAAGCAAACTTTCCTGATGCAATACACCAGTCCTGAGTTATCTAAATACTAGCATGATGCACCAAACTATTGTATCTATATATTCAACGGTGAAATTCAGCAGCGGCTGACTTTTTTTCTCCAGGAAGGCGTGTTTCATTACAGGATAAAGGTGTAATCACCACGAATCTTTATGAACAAAGCAATGGGAGGTGACTACTTGGTATTCAGCAGACCTTTAATGAAAGCCGCTGAGAGCAGTCACTATTGTCGCTAAACTATTAATTACAGTAATACATGCTTAGGAGTTTTCGGTCTGCAAAACCGTATTTCGTGCTGCGTTGTTTCTGATTTGCCAAGCGGTGCTTAATTTTTTCCTTACTAGGATTATAAAGTGAAATTTCGGAGTTTGGAACGGAGCTTTTCCGATTACTAAGACGTGCTTTCCGAAATTTATTCGATCGAGCAAGAACGATTCATACATTTTAATTCACAAGAAAGAAAAACAGCAATTTCAACTGAAATCGCTTACTTTTTTAATTCTGATTTATTTCTCAGTAATTTCGCGGCTTTCGATTCTGCGAAATTCGGAGCTACTTGTGTCGCAGTACAAGTTTCATGTTTTAATAGGTATCTACAGTACACTGTATACGAATCGTGCCTGTCCTCGAAGTAACATTTGGAATAATACAGCTTACATCTATACATCTTTGATATTGACCTGCATGATGCATCAACGATTAGATCGTTCGATAAAAAATGTTTCAATTACTTTTAGGAATAGACCTCTAGCAGACCCATTCCAATTACTTTTATAGGAATATACTTCAAGCCATAGCAAGCAGACCCATTCCAATTACTTTTAGGAATATAGCCTACTTCAAGCAGACCCATTTCAATTACTTTTAAGAATGAACTTCAAACAAAATTAAATGAACATACTTTTTAGATCAGTTAAGGGTATCCTTCTATATTCGCAAAGTTAAATGGACTTTTTGAGAACCTTTAGTAGAAATACCGTATTTCTTCCGTAAAATGGATCAATACAATATCTATGGAACCTGTTGCTGACGCATCGTGAAGCGTTCATTTTTTTCTAGACTGATACTGCATTTATTGATGAGAACGTTGAATTATACTGAATGCAATGTGGCGCGACATTTCAAGTTATACTTATACTCTATGCAGTATTATTCTTTTATTCAGTTATTTTCGGAAGTCGCGACATGTCCGATGCATAAGTCTAAAGAAAGGTTATTCCAGTTATAAATGAAGGGCGCCAAAGCATAACTTACCAAACGCCAAATAAAGTCAACTTTTCAGGAGAGGGAAAAAACACCATTGATTACAACATTGATGCGTAAAACAGAAATGACAGAATTTTTTTTTCAGTGAAACAAATGTTTTTTGATGAAATTTCTCCATAGTACCGTAGGCAGCAGCGTTCTTCGTTTCTTTATTTGTTGTCTTTATTTTCATTATTCGACATCCTTTTATTTTGAACAAACCAGCTTGCTTTTGGAACATGTTTTTCGGAACACTGAAGTACATGGATCCAACGTTGAATCACCTTTCTTCACGTCCACATAAATACCAAGATTTGCTTTCAGAACCGTGTGAAGGATTTGAAAATGGAAGAAAGGGGAGAGGAGGATTATTCGCGCATATCCACTTTTCGTATTATTTTCCTGAAGGGAAAGGGGTTTACCCCTAACCCCGAACTCCCCCTGTGCGCGGCTCTGCTTTAGTGATAATTATCATTTTTCACCTAGATGTCTGCAGTTTTTAGTGTTCAAATACATGTATTTTCCGCACTTTCCTTCCAATCAAGGCATAGCCAGGTATTGACCATCACAAACTGATGTTTGACATTAGCATTACGGTGTAATGGTAGCACAGTTAATTTTTACTCCACAAAGGCCTAGAGATATCCCAATCGCTTATTCACCACTATAGCAGGTGGAGTGGCCCCCTACAATGTATTAAGCTGAAAAGAAACGTATTTTAGGGTGTCGGGCACATACGACCTTACGGTTTGGCAGCCGCACATACAGCATTTATTGATGAGAACGCTGAATTATTGCATGTTCGTGACTTCTTAACAGTCTCCGTGGCCCAACATTTCAGTACTGTTTGTTCAGCTCGGTAATGTGACGATCCATCCAGGTTCGCTTTCCATCTTCGATTGGCGGATCGGCGACGATTCGAGATCGACGGTCACGGGACGCTTTCTCGCAGCAGGCCAAACAATTCCGCCGATGAATCCGGCGGATTCATTATCGTATTTACACTGCCATCATTTCTCTTGACACGCTTTTTTCACTCGTGTCAACAGAGTAAATTGTCGTCGGCTGCCTGATGTTTGCTCTCGGGCTCGGGTAGGCGCGCGACTTTGTGTACTTTTGCACAATACAATTCTTCCTCCCTCATTTTCATTGTCATGCTAGGGCAGGCGTGTAATGCTAAGCTGAATTTCAATCTTAAGGCGGAGGATCAATATAATATTGGCATTTAAAATCGATCCCTCTCCGTGACGCTGTCGAAGCTGTCTCCCGTGGCGCTTTTTGAGAAGCACGCGGCTTTCGCACGGCTCTTGAATTATTCAAAGATGCAACTAATTGCGGAAAGCCAGAAGCTGAAAAGAATTTTGTTTGGAACGAACTTTAATTGTCCGACTCACGCGAAGAGCCGACTTGAGTGACGGCCGATGCCCTGCCGAGGACATTCGCGACCATGATTAGGCGGCTTATTTTGATCTACGATTCGGGCTCGATTCCTAATTGGATCGGTCGTGTGTGGTCGATCCATCTCTTTTTTTTTCTCCCCGATTATTTCGCCAAATCACAATGGGCAAATTCTCATTGGGCTCCCACTGATTGGGATGCATTGATCTGCCACCGGCCGGCTATTGGATTGACCAACAATTTATTTCAATTTTAGTTACAAGAACGAATAGGACGATTCATCTCATTTATTAGGAAGCTTCGTTGCAGTGCGATAAATACCAGCTTCGATGTGGTTTTCATTTCGGGAGCATCAAGGATGTTGGCTCGCTTCATTGATAATTATCGCAGTTTACAGATTCACAATAATGTATTGATGTTTTTTCTTTCGATGGGGATATTACTTCGTTTCTTTAGCAGGGTGTAATTCTCTCCTTGCGCGTGACTGCGAGGCATTACAGAGATAAAACGATGTATTTTTCCAAATTAAGATTTATGGAAGTGCTGCTCTAAAAATAAGTTTAACGCTGGCGCCTTGTTTGCAATATTTCATTCTTCTGAATAAGAATGTGCTCGATTCAATATTTGATGGTATCAGGCGTGGAACATTATTCTGACTGTCTGTCAGGTAAAGCTAAACCGGGCCAAACAAAATGCCACATTCGGTGTTCGACGTGAGCTGCTCGGAGACTGTTAACAAGCCCTTATCAAACACATGGTATTTGAACATTTCCTGATTGAGATGGTGCTGTATTGTCTTTTGAACGAAATATTAAGGCTTTATTGTAGATCCGCACTGCTGCATGGGGCTAAAATATCGAATCTTCTCAAGAGTTAAAAAAAACGTGAAAATGTTGGCAACTGCCATAAAGAGATAGCGAAAATCAAACACAAAATTCGATTTTCTTAAAAATACGAAAAAGCAGTGGACCGTATAGACTGCGTTATTGCAGCTTAAGGTTAGAATGCTTTGGCTGTAAAGGAATTTTGGCGATGACTTAATTACAAAAATCAAGGACGAGGAGATTTTATAATTTGATTACTACACGGTCGTGATGTCGATTTGTTGTCTGGAAACGCTCGTCTTTCTTTTTTTGTTCGTTTTTTACTTCTCGCATTTGCGAAATTTTAGGCTCTATCGCAATCCACCCTGCATCTTATGATTAATGCTTTAAATCGTCCAATTGAGACATAGGATCCGTATTTCGCACAGAATGTTTAGCTCGCCAACCGTCAGGCTCATTACATCCGCTGTAAATTCTTGAAATTTTGACAATTTATTCAGATGGTGCCTTTTTATTTCGATAGTTAAACGAAATGTCGCGTTGGCTAAAAGCTGCTGTGTCACTGTTTCTGTGTGCAGTTGTCGCGCGCTGGGATCGATAATATGCTCGTTTTCCCCAAAAACAGGAATTGTACAGTGACGTCATAAGATTTTGCAATTGGGCATAAGCCTGCTTACACTGCTAATATTCTCTTCCACGAAGTGGAAAAATGTCTTTTGATTGCTGTCACGCTATTTTGGGAAAAGTCTCCCGAATCTATATGCGATCAGCGTTGAACCATGGATTTTACGAGTTACACATTCGATTAAAATTAGAAACGAGTTTATACAAAAGACTTAAATTTGAAAAGATTGGTTTCAAAATGTTGCGCAAGCGTAATTTCTTCCTAGAAATATCCGTCGTGTCTCCTGATTTCAAAGGGAAGTAATAAGAGAGCAGTCTTAATAATCTTTTATGCTAAGCAGAGGATTTTCTATTAACTGGAAACGGAAAAATGGAACGCCTTTTCGTGCTATTTTGCTTCGTTAAAATTGTTTTTCTATCAATGTATACAGGATGACGTAGAAATAGGAGCACACACGTACACGTGTAGTACTTAGCAGACGTGTCTACATTAATTTTCTGAATACGTGCTGGATATGACACCCTAACATGTCGAATCAGATTGTAATTACACTACACATTCTTCACATTGAGAGGTTTCACAACCCAGCGTGTAAGCCACGTGATTAAGATCACATTAGAAGTACTCAAGGGTGGATTCGCCTCTAAAAAGTCACTGAACGTTAGGCCATAATCGCTTCTATGAGAGGTCGTATGTTTTTTCGAAGTGATCGTTCAAAATATATCGATTTTTTTTAATGGCTTGTTTTAAATTTCATAACGTATTTAAACATTGTCGCTGGCCACGGACCGAAAGTAGAAACTCAAAATTATCACGTTTGTATCCTGTGCTGGATACAGGATTTTTTGGAGGTTGGGAGGATATATTCTATTTCTTGCAAAACCTTTCTTGAACTGTTATTTTTGTAAAACTATGCGAGTTCGCCGGGCTTTTAGCATGTTATTAATATTACTATTATAATTATATCGTTAATGTTGATTTTTTGTGTGAAAAACTTACATTACCATTGATGGATTTTTGCGTCAATTTCTATGAAAAAAGTGTGTTTAGCAATATTAAGGGTTCGCCGTAGGAAACGTTTGTTTTGAAAAAAGAGTCGTGGAATTTTGACTTTTTTAGACTTTTTTTAAAAACAGTATTAGCTGAGGCATGTCATAGCCGAGATTTTGCATAATAATCAGATCACAAATAATTGATTTTAATAATGTTTTTATCTTTTTATAAGTTATAGAAATTATTAAGGAAACACCATAGACGAAGTTTATGGAAAACATGACCGAAAATATATGATTATACATTGCAATAATATAAGGAAATAATAGCATTGTACTGTGTGTCCAACAATAAGTTGCGTGTAATTCAAAACTTGATTTTGTGGCTCCCTAATCTTCAAGGCCTAAAAGTGCGTGCTTAGGGCGTTTATTGAAAAATCCGCATCTGGTATAACTAGAACACACTAATGATCAACCAATATTGATGTTATTATTGTCATTTATGTGGACCATTAACAATTACACGATTCCAGATACCCTCTGTTAAATATTATGGGGGCTGGGGGAGGAGGGAGTTTCTTTACTTCAAAATCCTTAGAAATCTTATAATCATTAGAAAAGCCTAAATGCAGAAAGCTGAAAAAAAGTTCAACACAACTTTGCGAAACTTTCAAACCACACTTTTTGAATAGCCCTTTATACTGCTGATACGGTGTATTGAGTATTACATTTAGAACAATTTCAGTGTGCACTTGGAATGAAATTGTCTTCCTGCGCCGCCGGCGTCGTACTGCCGCTGCTTTAAAAGTACATTTTATTTCAGGAAATGTGGGTAATGTTCAAAAATGGCCAATAAATGCTTGTTTTACGAACGAAATCGAGCGCTAAAATGTTATTTACTAAATCGATGTGAGCGAATAGGAAATTACGCTGCGAAGTGATAGATTCAAGATGGCGGTCGTAGGCAGTAGAAGACGTACCTATCCTAAAGCCAGTTTTAGTTCCTTGGATGATCAAAGTAGCAGCATCGAACATCAAAAATCGGGCTAGCGTGATTTAAGCTCTCAAAAGTGACTCAATATTCAGTAAGTTGTGTTCCTTAATTGGATCGTTAAAAAAAAAGAAGATAAAGGCACAATTTGCCAGGGTGTTTCATTGCAGAAAGCGCTGTTGGCAATTGCATTTCCAAGGCTTATCTTGAAGCTCAGCCACGATGGCAAGAAGGAAATTTGCAATAAAGTGATGCTCATTTGCAAATTAGACTGCAACGTACGTCTTTGGCGCTTGGGATTAGACATGGTAGCATCTAAGGTGTCATGCTCGCGAGCACTACTCGTATATCTGTAGGCGTATGCAAGGAGAAATTGTGCAATCCAAGTTTTATTGTCACAATATTGCAGCTAAAGCTTTCATAATGTTGCATTACAATTTACTGCAATTGACAGCCAATTAATCACTTTCCAAATCCTCCCCTGCAGTGCGGCGATGGGGTAATTACGGCGTTGCCAGACGCTACCATTTTGTCCCATTGCTCTGGCGTTTTTGCCTGCGTGCAATTGACAGAAATTTTAAAAAAACTCACTTTTAAAATCGAAATGTTCAGCTTTACAACGAGGTTGTCAACAACGGGCATATTAGAAAATCTTACCTGGATTGAAAGTGCATGAACGGGTCCTTGTAGTTCGTCTCTAAGGACGTCGTTAACTAAGCGATGGCGCTGGATAAGTGGGAACAATTATTTGCAATACGTGAGTTTTAAAAGCCAGAATACATCCATTTTTTAAGCAAATAAAATCCAATTATAATCTTGGCAAAATTGTAGTATAATTGCTTATGCCGCATGGAATAGCATACTTTTTAAAAAGATGACAGATGTTTTCTACGAATTGGCATTCTGAGTGTGAAACGAACTTCTCATTTCTGCATAATTAATTTTGCGAAACTTATTTCTTTACCAGAATAGTTGACATGCAAGTACTTCTGTATGCATCATATAACGTATGTGAAAAATATCGACTTGACTTCCAGTACAATTTTAGCTTCCTATACTACAACTTTAACACTAACATTTTGATCTATAAGCATGCGAGGATCTTGAACATCTTAAATGCCATTACTATGGTGAATAACAGGGTTATCATATCCATCTCCCATGATCCCATCATATTGGTAATTGCATTTATATTATTTTGGTCACTAGCAGGCTTATGATTTCGCTCAGTAGTTTTTTATGAAAGCAAATGGATCGTGTATTCTCATTTGAAATACATATATGAATAAAACAACGGGATATATCATTTTAAAATGTTACTGTACCTGAAGGAGAGGCTGGTTGTCAAAACATTCGGATACGATTAATATTTTAAAATGAGTTTCTGAACCTAGAAAAAACAGACAACGCTTGGTAATGCGTTCACATTTAAACAGTAGAAACATTCATATTAAAGTGCTGGTAAAATACCTTTAGGTACATTATGCATATAACTTTCGTTGATAATTTGCAAGTGAGACGGCTAGGAAAAAATCTTGATAATTTTTCTGTGTTGTAATTCTCAATAATGAAACATCGAACTTATGCTTACTTTGAGTGCTTTTCTGAGCTTTTCACTGATTGAACTTTCAACAGGAGCACTCTGTAATTGAAAGCAATTATATATATATATATTATAGATTCCCATTTGTTTCGAAGTCTGAAAATTGATATAATTACGAAAATCTATAGACCTTACCGCTGATGTGGTCGCTTGGGACATGGTGCTAAATGTAGTCCAAATGTTGACCAATGAATGACAGACACGCGAGCCAACTGATTTACCAATACCAACGTTAACAACTGCGAAAACAAGCAAATCAGCAAATGATAAAAGACCCTTGGGCAGTGCAGCGGATACACAATTTTTTGGGGGGAGACTATTTTTTTCCCTAATACTTCGTGAAGTGCGAAAAATCTATTTCTACGAGCGTATATAGTATAGATTTGGTATTTTTGGGAGATGAGGGGACTTGATCCTCCACTGCCCTTGGGTATTCGTTGTGTATAGCACTGTAATAACCTTCTGTCAGGCTTAAACCGTGTTCCTTTATTCGGCACCAATTTAAAATTTATTTAGTTCGCTGCCCAATTTTTCTTGGTCGACTTGGGCATCCACTAACAACTTTCAATAGGCGGTACGGGGAAAGCCAAGTTCCTTCTTGTCTCCCTTCCTTTCGAAACTCTGTCGGAATTGGCGTTTTGTATGTTGAAAGCCATTTGAGATATAAAAGCAGCGTAATCAAACATTTCGTGCCTCTTTGCACTAAATTGAGAAAAATCAAATATCCGTCCCAAGCGATGCTCAGATTTATTCCATTATGAATTTATTTTCTTTTCGTTTTTGAAAATTAAGTGGGTGCGTGCGAGCGTCGTTTCTTACAATAAGAAACATTTTGGGTTTTGTAGGCCTGCTTTAACAAAGCCCATTTTAAGGTCTTTTTACTCAATTTAGCCCCTCAACACAGGGAAAAGAAACCTGAAGAAGGGCATGATTGTGCGGTTTGTGCCGCTTTTTTATCTCGAATAACTTCCAACATAAATGTGCAGAAACGGATTATTTCGACCGAGCTCCGAATAAAAATCCAATTGTTGTGTTATACAAATTTGGCCTTCGAGGAGGGTTGGCTGCAGTGAAACAAAACACGTACACGTACAAGTCTGAAGGTCTTGGCAGGCTTAAGAGAATTTTCAATTGCAGCGTTTCTAATTAATTGCCTTCTGCAACGGTGCCGTCGCTCAAATGGCATCATTAAATAATCTCAGCAGGAGTTTGATGGCATACAAGTTCCACCGCAATCCTTTATATCGAGTTATGCAATCACGGAGAGCGCATGATCCCTCGTGACCTGTGCGCGATGGCATTGTGGTATTTTGCCTTGCCGTTGTACCGTAGCGGTTGCTGGCTTGAATCCCAATGGCCAATTATGCAGCATTATTTTATTGTTTTGCGGTTCTCGATATTGAAGTTCATAGACTGATACCGAACGCGGCTCAATGTCTATTATTTATTAGCGAACGCGCCTCTCGTGACAGTATGAGGGCACCTAAAGCAGATAAAGCAATCAACCTGTAAAAAGATTATCACAAATAATTTATCCGCAGGATGTTTAGCAAGCGCACTGCGCTCTTATGTAGGGTGTCTCTGAAGTTGGATCATCTCTTTGAAACAGAATCTGATAATCAAATATCAGATCGCCTTGAACGAGTTGTAGTGAAAAATTGCTTTTCTTTAGCACTGGTATTTTTAAAAAAGCAAATAAACTCGCGCATTGTGGATTTTCCTATCGATAAAGCTTGAACAAATTACCCTGACGGTATCGAGTAGTTGAGGCATTTGCTTTTTCACCATCGAAATTTGATTCGTGCATTTCTTGTACTTGCAAGTAGGAAGAGGAGATACGATTAACGATGCATGAGATTTTGTTGACATTTTGAAACAGATGTTTGGGGTTGCCCTTGGTTTTTTTTCCGAGAAGATAAAAGTTTAACTTCTGATATGCTTGACGGTGTCATAGCAGTACTATATTGGGTTAGACAATGTCGCGACTAATGTTTTAAAAAATTCAAAGCACATGGGGGAAACAATGTGCATTCAATTGTCATACTTTTGCTGGGCATCTACATGTATATATAATGGCTCATATTGTTTATCTTTGAGCGCTTACGAAATCCCACAGCCATCTTTTATTATTTATAAACTTTCAGTAATGCATGAGTAGGGCCTGTATACAAAACAACGAAATGTTGCCTTGATACATTATGTTTAAATGCTTTGGCAATGTCTGGATCCCATCGTTGTTTCTGCAAGATAATGCAGTTAAAATGGTTCTCATAACCTTTTATAAAGATTTCCCACCCATTTATCAAAGTTTAAACCCTTTTATTAAAATTAAAAAGATTCTAATGAAGATAATGACGTTGATAAATGTAAGAATCTTTACGGAGTTTTGGGAAAGGTATATTTATAATCTCAAATCAATTATCTCTTTCTCTAAAATGTGTTTGTCATTCCCAGACAAGTTTTAATCCCTATCAGTAGTTTGTATAAGCACTTTTGTGTCCTAAATGCAGCTATGACAACTTTACGAATATATACTAAGCGATATTAATTTAATTCAACTTGGTACTCAACAGACAGTCAAATAATAAATGCTATCTGACTGTCTGTTGGGTATTGAGTTGAATTGAATTTATTGATATCGCCTTATACATGTATATGGTAGTGGGTGATATCTCGTCTGGGTGGCCAGCTACATCGTTGCAAAAATTGAATTTCTTGTTGCAATTAAGGCCATCCTTTAGAATATCATTCCAACGTCGAATGCCATATGCGAAATACATGTATAAAACAATATTGTTGATCCCAATGAGCTCGGAGTTCCATAAGTGGAGTCAAATGACAAGCTTTATCAATTCAATCAATATACCTTTAAAGGTTCCCTTCTCCAAACTAAAATTACTTATACATTTAATGGGGTTGTCCATAAATTACGTAACGCTTAGAGGAGTTGGGGTGTTTACGTTTTGTCACAAAGCATTACATGGAGATGGGGTGGGTTTGTGTTAGCCCACTTATTTTTTATTGATTTTCTACACACTTACGTCTAAATCGTTTCTTTAATACTTGATTTTTGTATTTTTCACAAAAATGCAGACAAAAATCCAACATTTTTTATTTGATAACAAAAAGACAATATTAATTACCTAATTTTTCAAAAAAAATATTTTATTATTCACTTCGTCGTTAATATTTCTAAAAATATTTCATGGTTTTTGCAATTAAAATGAGTAATTATTTTTGATTGAATTTTTCAAATATTTTAATGTAATTTCGTATAAAAACGCAGGCTAAAATTCATGATTTGCTATGATTGCGAAGTGGTATCTTTCTACCTCTAAAATAGAAAAAAACAAAAACGGTATTGAAACAGATGGGGACCCAAAAGAAACTTTGTAATAAATTACTTATATTACAGAATAAAGTTTTTTCAGAGAGTACTGTTTTTAACGTTGATGTTCATGGAAGGAGTGGGGAGGGTTACGTTTTGTTTCAAAACGTTACATGGGGTGGGGCGGAATGGGGGAGTTATAAAAGTACATTCAAAGAGCGTTACATAATTTATGGGCAGCCCCTCTACGCTGTACCATTTCAAGTTTTTGCGCTCGACACACACTGAGGAATATACATTAGGCAACAATATTAAAAAACATATCATGTGCAAGTTATTTCATTAGATGGGGATTGTTTAATGATTACATGCACTGTTTGCTCATAATTGCAAATCTGTGGCTAATGTGGTATTTGAAAAATGCAACAAATGAATTCAGATATGGGTTATTTTTTAATTTGAAGATCGTAATACCGCGTTATTATCTGTTACAAATAATAAGTTAATTGATATCTTGCTATCCAGAAGCATTGCTAAATGCACGTACGTTGCTTTCACACCTAGCCAAATCAGTGGTTCTCAAACTTAATGATCACGCACCTCCTGGCATTGCTTATATAAGCTATAACATATAATACATTTATACATTTCTTATTCAAATACATTTAAAAGAATGAGCGCGGAGTTCTCGTAAACTGTATATATTTTTTTTGTTTGTAAACAAAATTACATAAGCATATAGCGATAAACAAAAAATAACATTAATGGTTGAATAAACCTAACATGGTGTACTTGTTTACGTGGTCACTTGTCTCGTCGGGTACCCTCAAATTGTGTACCGCGTGCCCTCTAAGGATATGCCTACCACTCTTTGAGAACCACCGAGTTAAATTACATTGTATAAGCATGTCGCACTTTATGGAAGCATAGCTCTCTACTACATGCTTCTAAATTTGTGCTGAAGAACTTGAACAGTGTTTCTACAATTAAGCCTGTCAAACTTCCCGCTTTTTATTTGCTACCGTTAGTGGAGCACTGTACTGCTAAGCGCTTTCGTAATCATTATCCAACGGCGCTTGAGATAAAGGAATACGTGTCTAGAGAGGAGGGAGTGAAAATCTGTTCGGTAGCGCCACGATCGGGGAAGTCTGCCATCCGCAAGGGAGAAAACTAAGGACGCGGTGGTTAACTAGCTTGATAATTTACATTTGGTGAATGATTGTGGCGTAATAATTAACGTCGGATGCCGACTTTTAAAGATGCTTAGAATGAATGTACTTGTCTTACCAGACAGCATCTGAAAACTGCGTTGCAACGCGGCTGAGGAGCTGGCTATTTAATCTGAACCGATGCGAAATTAACGAAAGTTGCGTTTTCGATCCCGCTGATCCCGTCGGCTGCTAAAGCATGAATGGAAACTGTACAGGGCCACACCAAATTAGAAACCAATCTACTAGTTTTCAAGCATCCAAACTAAACTTAAATAAATGAAATCAATCTTGCCATACAAATTGACACAATCGCAAATTCAGCTTATAATATATTGTATAGTCCTGACATGTAAATTATTATTATTTTTTTAAAGAAAGTTTAAAAACTGCGTACGTTATGTAAAACTTTTTTCTACCTAAATGAACTTCTAAAACCCCTCAAAATCCTAATAACGCTAGCATCGCTTCATCGCGGATAATATATCAAACTACGTCTCATTAAAGAAAATCAACAAAAAAATGAACAAACAACAGTCGGATTAACAGAAGGAGAATTTGGCCAGAATGTCCAACTAAACAATCTAATAGCCTAACTATATTCGGATTAACACAAGCGTATACTTAGCCTTAACCAATCAGAGCTATTTAGCTTATAGATTATGCCTTCCCGCATAAAGAAAGTCACTCCTAATCGGCGTCAATGCCCACGGATGGAAAATGATTCATGGGACAGGAAAGATTAATTGCACGAGAGGCTCCTTGTTTCTATTGGTCCATTTGAATTCGCGTACTTGTATTTACACTTGTTTTCAAGCTTCCTTGGAAGGAAGAAGGACAAGTAGGAGGAGGGGGGGGGGGATTAATCATCGTTTCACGTGAAATCGCATGTAAACTACCCAGTCTACCGGTGCCAGTATTACCCGCATCCAAAAATGATTGTCACAAATTAGCGTTTAGGGGTCATCAATGATTTACAAATTCCTTTACATTTTCTTTAACAAATCCTCTAACTTTCCTACCTTTAACAACTATAACTCTTAACAAAATCGAGATATGTTTTTCATTTATGTTTACACAGGTATGGAACCCCAGTAAAGGCCAACATTAAGGTGCCCTTTCGAGGGCTGGGCTCCTACCTTAAAGATCAGGTGTTATTTAAATTTATTGAAAGTGCTATTTATATTTATTATTTCTTAAATCTGTTTTTATTTATATATGATTTATTGTTCCAAATGACTTGATTACACCTATTTTTAGTGGGCTCGTAGGGTATATAGCCCCTTAATGCCATGATTGCTGTTGTTGCAATGAAGGGGACGGGATTTCTTTTTAAGTAGAAGTCCAGATAAACAGTTGGAATTACGAGTTTAATATGGAATGATCTGATTGAAAACCAAAGAAAAAGTCTGGCTTTAAACTGTTGACTGTGGTTGTAATATGTATCAGTCTTGATTCGATGCCTATAAATAAATTTAAATTAATACATGCATTATGTATCAATATGAAGGCGGGTTTTTTCCAAATTCGACCGGGCATGCGAGGGGAGAGGGTAATAAAAACCAGACAGTGGCGGACATGGGAGAGAGGGGGGATACTGAAAATTTCAGAACGTCTTTTATGAATGGCACCTTACATGAATTAAAACTAGGTGTCTTTTTATCAATCAGTATAACTAAATTATACAGCCTTATAAATACAGACATCTAAATCTTATTCAGTGAAAATGTGGTGTTGTAAACGAACGGTTGTAAAGCATAGCTTTGTAGGACTATCCTACACGATCATTATTACTGATAGAATTGATCGATATTGAAATATACATGTACATACATCCAAGAGATTCGTCACTACTTAAACCCGTGTAGTACGGTTTTAAGGGCTAGGCAGTGTGGCTCTCCCTCATAACAAATGAAATTTTATATGCTACAACATGATATGCGATTTTCCCTGGTTTTCTTTCTATTACAACTTGTAATGAAAAATTAATATTGAAGGCGACGCTGAAATCGAAATGGTTCAGAAACTTACAAATTTTGATTTTAGGTAATATTTTCGTAAGGAATTAGTTGTGAAATACTTAAATTTATTAAAGGAACTTGTAGGCGAAATTCTTATAATAATGAATTCACTGAATGTTTCTCCTTTTATAAACATGTGATTTATAAACCAAACAATAAATGGATTTTCGCCTGCTTTTCAATATTGTTGAGCCAATAGGATGCCCGACATGCTAAAATGACACATTTTTACCTCAAACTGGCTACTTATTATAATTCCTGAATTTTTTTTTTCATGTGGTTGGCCATTAGGGTCTCAGTATTTTTTATAATTTAAAAATGTCCCGTTTATTTGTTAAAACAGATAAATAAATTGGGAAAAAGTTGTAACCTCCGTAAATAAGTGTTTCCCTGCACTACAGGGAATCAGATTTTTTTTTCTAGTTTATTTAATTTTTATAAATAAACAGGACATTTTCTTTTCAAATTATAAAAATGATTGCATATACCCTATTTGGCAGCCAATTCTACACGGGAAAAATAAATTTAGCAATTGCAACAAGTATTGTATTTGCATCAAAAATATTTGAAGAATTGCTTGCATGATGGACATCCTTTCTGACCAACTTCGCCCCCTTTAAAATATGCTTTTTGCCATTCGCGGAAAGTTAAGACTTCTTCCGCCCACCTCTCTCCTACAGTAGTAATAATGACACTACTGCCACTATTACTCCTTCATTACTTGTCAGCTGTACACGATCATCTTAAATTCACACCATTACTGGCAACCATTCAATACCTTTTTAATTTATACGATAATTAGCAATGTCATTGCGGTAACGTCTGATCCATCAGACGTTGGAATTTTCTTCCAAACGATAACCGTAAGCTAGCAGAAATTCAGTCCGACAATGACGATGCTGACCATCACGTTGAATAAACAAGATCAACATGGCTTGATGGATTACGCCCCCTACCACATGGCAAGTAGGGTACTGAGTTGAATTGAATTGAACGTCTGCCAGTATCCGTTGATATTGACAGTGTTATTGATCGTCTATAGGGGTCAGCAGCATGCTACTTCGGATCACCGCGGAGCCTTCGTGAAAAGAAATGCAAAAAGTAATCAATTGATGCGCGAGTGAAATTAACGCGCGGCTTATCAGCCAGACTCTCGTCCTCCCCATAAATTATAAATTCGAGTGTTTTTATGCGGGTCCCAACACCGCCAACCCAAGCCCGAGCCCGTCGGTCTCCCGGGATGCGGATGTCCAGGGTGTCCCACCCGCGACTGTGATTTCGGATATTCATGGCCCGTTTTTATTGCATGGCCCGCATCGCCTCCATCTCTATCCCCCCGCCGCCGGAGTCGGCTGCTCCCTCCACTTCTTGCGCCTCGTTTTTATTGGTCCCGTAACTCATTGACATTTCGTGGTTCGCTTTCGTTGCCAGTGCAGTGGTTCCAAGCCAGATTCGGAATTCGGATGCCAGTGTGTCATGCGGCCAAAGTCCCCCAGTCTCGCGCGCAGCTCAAACTGATCGCCCCGCACCTCGAAGGTGGCATCCGGTGAGGATAGTCGCGTCCAGCGCGCCGATTCAATGTCCGGCAGCGCCGAGTAGAAGCCATGGAAGACCGCGAGATAAAGTCCGAGGAGAATTGTCGGACTTGCAGCCCGATCGGGGATGCTGCAGGGGAGGGCGGCCAAGGGCGATGCGGACCGCCAGAGACCTTTGTGGTGACCGGTGGCGGAGTGGAGAGCGGCCAGGTGGTCAGCGCCAGACGCCGCACTCCGCACAAAGTTCCCTATTTCAAAGTGAAGTTCAAAAAGTACTCCAAAAGTGTTCGCTCGCTGTGCGCTTCGTTCGCGTCCGCCGTCAAACCCCCCTCCGTCGTGCTCTGCGCTGCCGTCTTCATACTAAGCTCCGTCGCATTAAACACTTTACAGAACTCGCAAATAACGCATTTAAAGGAAAGGGTGGCCGCGCTGGAAAGGAGTTCCGACAGTTTGCTAGCCTTGTTAGAAACCAAACTGAACGCGCTCGTGGACGAGGTAAGCCCACATTGTTGCCACTTCGGCCCGAGAACAGTCGCGCGGCCAAAACCTGTTTTTGACCGTTTGCGAACACCCCTCCTGAGTCCTGGGTGGGAGCCCCGGGGACCTTATCTGCCCAGCCGATCGCGCGAAATTGCATTGTGCTCGGAACCGTGCCCCATTATGCGGGGCCCCAAGTTCCTAACGGAATTGCCACGCTGTGAACGCGGCTGGACTGCCCTAACAATGAACATTGGAAATAGAATGCACTTCAGGGCTTCTGCTCAGAGGCAAAGAGCATTTGCTCGGTGGAGCAGGCTTCTCCTCAGCAGCTTTTATAAATGTAGCATGCAATTATTACCTGTTATTATTAGGTTATAAAATGGCGCTGGTACTTTTGGGTCGGCATTTTTTTTGATCAAGTATCCATCACCAAGTCCCATGTCCTCAGTGGCAGAGCAAGTTCTCAACTCGGATGCTGCTAAAGGGCTTCGATGTTGATCTTTGTAAAATGTAATTTTGTGTCCAGTGTTGAGCATTTCAGCCAGTGATTTCAATTCTAAATCCATAAATTTGAACTTGGTCTTTTTCTGATAACTAATGGACTTCTATTGCTCTGACCTAAAGTCGAACTAGTGACATTACTGATGCACATTTCCTTACCATATAAATCCATCCACACAGTACACTGGATATGTAGTGCATTAATGCAAGCAGGATGTTGAAAATGAATGCACCAAAATGTGTACAGTTTATGGAAACCAATTTAAGATGTAAATATAATTTTACCAATTTTTTTATTTATTTTTACGAACCGAATGCTTTCCTTCACTGAATGCAAACTTTACTAATTTCAGATGTTCTTATAATTTTACCAACATTTTTTTCGTTTAGAAAACGATTGCATTAACTCGACAGACAATTCAATAAATAAGTAGATATTTTCTGGTGCATTCTGTTTGCAAACCGCATTGCAAGCACATTTTTACGGTTATAATTCCAGAGCGTTGCATCGAGCGTGGATTAACTCCTATTTCGAATTGAGTAATTGCTCTTGCACCGACCTTTGCTCCCTCGTTTCATTTTGAAGATTTAACTTCACTCCAGGCTCATGTCTGGCATCCCAGTTGGGATTTCATGCTCAGATAAAACACATTTACTCTGAGGCTTTGGAAGCGGTCGTTTATTTCTTTCGAATCGTGCGCGAGTTCCACGAGAGTTTATTTAATTGAACGTCAAAGTTGACCACGGACGTATCTCGGGTTAGGTAATTAGGCCTAGTTGCCCTCCGTTGCACCTATCGCGCAAAATTTTGACTTAGTTCGTTAACCTGTGTGGGCAGATTATTAAGTGGCAGTAAGTTCAATCGGTCCGGGCAGGGGAAGCGTGAGTGGAGAGGGGGAGGGATGCTAATCTGCTGGGGAAAAGCTCGGATTTAAGATGGGCCTTGATTCCAACTTCAAAACGCCATTTTCATATTTATGAGGGTGTGTCTGATACGTGTGCAGTGTGCAGTTTGAGGGGTATGTTCGTCTTCCTGGCGTTGCGGGTGCATATTAGTTGGCTAATGAGGTTTGATTTCGCTGTAATTAATTCAGTGCAATCCTTTGTCGTATGGATATGAAACTATCCACCAGATCAGTTCCGATCAATTTGTTTTCTTGATTATAAAGTAGCCTTTTACTTATTAGAGCTGTAGGATCAGTGTTGAGGCAGATTGTCGAAAAATCCAAACGTTCCAAAATACCACGAGCTAAAATTTCATTTTTGGTGGGCATGGTTTTTGGAAGTCTCTTGTGTCAATAAGGTTTCTTATGAGTTCGTTGTCGGGTAAATTCGATTCGGGAAATTTCTAAGGCAAATTCGGCATTTAAATTTGAAGTTTTACGAAGGGATATTAACAAAATAGAACGTGGTCATGGATTTTTTATAGAATCCATACGATAGCAACTACATTTCAAAGAAAAATGACCTCTGAGATCAATTTGACTCCGATTTCTTTGTATTTTTATTTCTTTTCAAAATTGAACAATTTGAACGTCAGTAAATCTATAAGGAAATTCCGTCTCATGTTACGTGTCTATTTTGTTTGTCATATTTCAAATTTATGAAGCATTCTAGCTCGTATTTCAACCATCCCCCTAAGGAATTTAACCAAGTTCACATTCAAATTCCTCTTTCAAAATGGGTGCCATTCAATATGTTAAATCGATTTGATCTGAGCGAACCTAAAAATCTACCGACCTATGCGATGCAGAGGGCACACAATTTATTGGCTTGCCAGTAAATCAATGCTTCGCCGTTAACAAAATAACAACACATATCGAATAACAACTTGCTAAATAATGTATCGAATTGTATCTACTGTAGAAATTGTTGAGGAATTGCTGTGCCGTGCTTTAATATTCATAAGATCCAGTTATTCTCATCGAACAATTAAACATGAAAATCCTCTGGGTGCAGTATTTATTAAAACGTGTTTCTGCTTGCACTATTTGATTTAGGCATTTCATTACGTTTCTGCAAATTAAGCGCTTAAATTACAGATGTCTTAGATACTGTAAAAATTCTCTAGGGCAATGAAGTTTAATTGAACAAAAACATCTTTATCAAAGATGATTTTGTTAAAATGGCAATGCCCAAGAGAATTCCTACAGTGTCTAATGCATCCGAAATTCAAGCGCTTAATTTGCAGAAATGTAATGACGTATTATTCTTATGTTGGCCTATTTTTGCCTGATTTTAGGAGGGAAAACACCCATGTTGCATTTTAACTGGATCGAGTGCGCTTAAGTTAAAAGTTCTGTTCTTCTCACATTTTTGAGGGGTCCATCAATTTGGTGTCAACTGCATATTGACTTTACTAAACGATAGTGACTCAGATATTTCAACCGTCGACTCCTACGAACGGACGGAATTGGCGCACAGTGCAATTAATTTGATTAAAATGGGAATTAACCCAGGGTCAGGATGCTAACCAAATGAGTGCCACTTAATTGATTAATTTCAGTAGGAGGGAAGATGGGATGTGGCACTCTTCGCTAAACGCTGATGTCAACTGAAGTTGTGCACGGCATACGACATGCCATTATAAGGTGATGGTTACATTAATTGCAATTTTGAAATTTGTTATCACTGCCACTTTATAAATCGATATAGCCTATACGTGAACTCATAACATTTTATGTTTGATAATCTTCCGAGACAAAGGGTTCTATTTTTCTCAATTCATCAATTCAGGTTATTAAAATATTAATAAAGAAAGTTTAATTAGCATTGGGCTTTTTTTTTAAACATCGGGAGTGAGCAAAGAAATGTTTACCATCGAACTTGATTGCCTGAATGCTTCATATACTCCTTCGACCAAAACTCAGCTATCCTCCTTGGCTTCAAAAATGTAGCCGTTTTCGTGTTTCTGTAAAACAACCCGCTGTGATATACGCGAATGTTTTGTCACATAAGGAAAACCGGCCGTAAGAATAAGTGAGTGAGGGTGTCGTACTGTTAACATTAACTGTCTCAACAACATCTCAAAATAAATAGGCCCACTTAGTTGTAGTTTTCGTTGTTTTCAGCCGGCTTTGAATTCCAGCGATTGTGGGGCACGTTTCCCCCAACCCTCTTTTCCTTCATTTTGCTTCTCATAAATACTCCACCTAGATACGAGGGAGGATAGTTGCCACGGCAGGAGATCGTCTAGAGTGCTAGTATCTTGTAGTAGTAGTTGGACATGTAAATGCAGGAGAATTTTAATTGGAGATAAAGCGGCGTTTTGCAGATGTGCGAATGGAATATTGTGTAATGTGAAACCAACTTTCAAGAGCTCGTTGGCGTGGACAAATTAATGCTGCATCAGTAGTTGTACTAACTTGTCAGCTTCTATAATGAAAGGGGTCCATGGGCATGGCAACTGTCGGTGTTATGCCTTTGCCAAGTGTTCGCTAATTAACAGAAATGATGGTTCACTAAAAGGAAGGTGAATCTAGTCGTCTAGCAGGTGATCAATTACATTGTTGGATGACACGTGTTTGGATCCCAGTGTTAATTTTTTATGAAGGTGTATTGTAGAACCTAGCATTGTGCAGTATGTAGAAATGTAATAGTCCGTTTTTTAATCGCTAAAGCGACTGCATTTTTGTACGGGAAGCTTCCTTCTGAGCACATTTTATGGACATTTTTGAGGTATTTCTACATCGTACAAGTTCCCGAAGAACCCACGGCCATTCACCCCCAAAAACACGCTTAATGCACTGAACCCTACTCAGTAAAAGGTATAAAGAAGATAGGACCCTGATAGTCAAGTGGGTGTTGTTCCACAAAAATCTTTATTTCTCTCAAATGCCTATTGTAATAAACTATTTGAATGTTTTCCAAGAATATGTAATTCGTATTTCATGTTCACAAATATAAGAGTTGCGCTTTCTCAAGAGGGTGGAAAACATCGTTGTAGGCCTTCTACTATTCATGTTAATTCTGTTTATCATGTGAACTATAACAGGATTTTTATTTTGGTTTTAAAGCAGTTTGTTTTGGATAAAAAGAGCTAAAAGCATCACAATGAATTTGTTTTTTCTTGAATTCAGTAAACCATACATTGGCGTTGGGAAAATGGAGTAGAAAGTGGATTCCTTAATGACTGGTTACTCTTCTTGAAAGGGTATATTACAACCCATACTTTGTATATGTATATATACTATAATTATGTATGCGTTTTATTTTCTTGCGCATTGATACACTGCAAATGAAAATACCTTAAATCAAGATGCCTACTAAATTAAGACAGACCAATTGATCTACTTTTTGGAAATCACAGATCAAAAGAAGATATGAAATCTTAATTAAAGTTAACGTTTTAAAGATGTACCTGTATGTCTTCATGTTAGGAAATTTCATGGGCATAGTTTAAGATGCTTTTACTTCATGTGTTCTCACACGTCTAGAATGATTCAGAGCCCCTTGTGATGACACTTATCCTTTGCAGAGTGAAAAGCGGATCTCAATGTTGTTTTCTTACTTTTCTTGCAGAGGTTGCCAAAACACGTTGTCAACAATGAAGTTAAAGTTCGCCTACCTCGTGATGTAGCTCCTGGAGAATGCACTTGTCCACCAGGTCAGAGAAATCACTTTTTTTTTAAATCCGTAGTTCCAAGTACGCCAGCAATTAAATTCTCGTTTATCCTTTCCGAGTGAGGGCGTTTATTGTTTCTAGCTCCTTCGCGTACAAGGATCCATGTTTTGGCACATACGTGTAAATGTTACCGAGGCTTATGTATCTGTAGTGGATAATGTTCAATGCTACAGGAACGCCCTTCACCAGTTATTAACCTACATCCAGAAGTCGGTCTCTATTCGCGCATGGCTCGGGCCTTCATTTGTAATTTTTTTCCTAAAAATAAGTTTCTGTTTGGTGAGCCGCAGCCAAATCTATTTTTACGCTGATTTTGCGACGCGTATGCATCTCATGCATCTCGCGCTGTCAGGTTAGTCAATTGAGATCCATAATCCCTGTTCGACCTTTCGTAATGGGTCGTGTAGGCAATCTTCGCGTTGCATCGTAAACATTCGCGGCATGTGTGAAACTGTACACGACTCTTAAGAAGCTGGCAAGAGCAGATTGAAAGATTGACAATCCCTTTCGAGAATTCGCCAACACATTCGCATTCCCATCTTGCCGGTATTTAACGTATCAGCCCCATCTGCAAAACCTGGACTTGGCTCGCATTAGAACATCGCATGCAATACGTCGTGAAATTGTTTCGTGTTTTTCAGCGAAATTGGCCGCGGGGATTGCGCTCCCTACCCACGAAGATGTAGCCTTACGTTCGTTGGAGGACCAAGAATTTGAGCATGTTTTTTCCATGCTCGTTTAATTGGGCTGCCTACATGCGGGTCCGTACATTCCTTTCAATTAATTTCTCGATCTGTATGTTTGTAGTCTTTACCGGGTGCACATAAACGCTCGCCAATGTTTTTTGGCACATTTTCTGACAGCCGCCATGCATGCACGAAATGCATTCTTTCCCCAGCTCATTATAATTTCGAAATGAATTTAGGCCAACTCCAAACTCTTTGTTTCGTGCATACCGTGGATATTGTTATTACGCCATGCAGGTACATGTATAGTTGGAGTTTTATACACACGTGCAAATAGCCATCCGGCGTGGAATGTGAAGCCATTAAAGTGGCTCGGTGAATGCAGTTCTCCAGTGAAAACCAAAGACGTACCATGGCTACCACGAATGTTGACACGTTACCAGGGGGGTTGTTTTTGTTCCCAGTCCATCGTGACGTGCGGGCGTGTTGTCACTGTAGGTAGTGAAAAATTATTCCCAATTCTTGCCCTCGGTCACCCAACCATCTTTCATTCGCATCTCTTCTTGGGTGTGGGCTTAATTAATGGAGTTATAGCCCCACAAATGCTTTTAGGAACGTTTTTTTCACCCCCGACCCATATATCATGCTCATGGGCATGGTGGTCTGCGTGTACTCGTGTGGGTGAAACATAAACCGCGTGAAACTATTTCGGCGCATAGTTTGCGCGGTTGTCATTGGAATCTGCTTTCGTTCGAGCGGCGATTTACCAACTCATTAACGCCGATTAAGTTATGTGAATGTAATGCGCCTGGTGATGCGCGAATTTTATCATGTTTGCCATGCTCTGCAAATTTTATCGTCTGTGGGCCATTTGGGCAGAGAGCTTTGCAGTGTAACCGCATGTACGCTGTAAATCAGTCCCACGCTGATGTCACATAATTTTTTCTCTCTCCCGAAAACCTGATACTTTTTTCATGCGAATCGGGTGGAAGTACGAAACGAGGAATGGCCAGCGCGCGGTTGTGTCGGGGATTTAGGGGCGAGTGCGAAGGAAGGACGGATGATGAGTTTCCCATCCATCCATTCTATGCTGGAATATTTCATAATGTGGAAGAGACGTCCTGCTGCTGGTGCACGTGCTGACCTTTGCCCGCGTTTCATCTGCGAATTGTGCGCGAACAAGGCGAGGCTGTAATAATATTAAGCAGGACAGACCGTGAAGCCAGTTTGCGAGTCCTAGCAGCACAAGTTTCAAAAATAAAGTACCTGATTTAGGGAAGAAAAAAAAAAAAAAAACAGGTACTTAAAAAAATAGGCTACCTTTTTTGCCAGCTTTTGAAATCATGGCAGTGATCATATTTACATTGTGTCAGAATAGTTGAAGACTTGAAATTCAAAAGGGTCTAAGTGCCCAGAAGAACGCTTATTTAATGTTTTGCTTCGAGCAAGGAGGAACTAAAACTGTTTATCTGTTGCACTTTTATCCTGCTGAATATTGTTAGGCATGGTTCATTGAGCGTTATGCATGCAATAACTAACTTTGCATTTTGTGTCACGTAGATCCTAATATATCATCATTTTAAGCCATCGCTATCGCCTTTATTTCTTCAATCAAATAAGGAAATAAAGAGATGACTTGGATTTCAGTTGTAAATACCATTGAAATAAATAAGGAAATATAGACGATAACTTGAAGTGATGACATTATACGCAACTTGACCACTTGTGCTCTACTTTAAATTTCATTGGAAATTATGTAGGCTGTTAAACGGTAGTTGGCATAGGCCTGCTGCATGGCAGATCTTCGTGTACATATATTTGTAAACTTTTGACCACGAGGGAATTGAATGTTTGTTTAGTGCAATGACCAGATACATCTTGACTCGTGCTTGCGATTGGTTGATAACTCAGGAATTGCGATACATATTGAATGAAGTGCCAGTGGGTTATCTGTCTTGTCAAAGGGTTGGTTCTTGTAGCCTAGTTCCAGCTAAAAATGAGTTGGTACTTAGTGGTTGTGAAATTCAATACTAGTGATTGCGAATTGCAGCAGGTTGAATTAAAATGTTGCTCTGATGAGGTTGGAAGTCTGACCAAAAAGATGATAGCAAACGAAATTTGGAGACTCACTTATGATACCACGTAAGCCCAAAGTGCATCAATATAGGCATGGAAAGCATACAAAATAGTCTTTTTCTGAAGCAGAACCGCGTGCATGCGTGCAGATGTAATTTGATAGAAACTGAAGGCCAGCTTCAGGTTAAATAGCAATTCAAATACTTGGACAAAGATAACATTTATCACTTTAAAATGGCGTGTTTGCGTAAGTATTAGTCTGATATCTGAAGATTTGTTGGTCAATAAATGGCGCCATTTCCAAACTGCCATGTGTTATCGTTATATTATTGCCATGCATTTCCATTTAGCGAAGTTAATCTGCTAAGCTTGTCTGAGAACCCAGGATTATTTGGACTGATAAATAAAATAATCCTAATGTCCATTTGCGAGATTAGCATTCAGAATGGACATAAGGATTAAGCTGCATGAACGTTTATAGGAATCTGGGGCATCAAACTTTCATAATGCATTGCAACCGTGTATTGCTGCTAGTATATACCCTTAAAATTGACTTGTTTGCGTAATCTCGAATTTAAAATCTGAAAGCTAATCATGACTTCCTGTATTCCACATTTGACGTAGATATCACTTGACAGTCCATGTAAGCATTTTTAAGCGGACATTTTTACTCATTTAAAGATCGTATCAATTAAACAAGTACACATTACAAGGAACGTTATCTTGATTAAAAACGCATAGAATTTTCATTTCTGATTTGTTACCTGTGGTTAAGTTTTAATACATTTGAACGTGATTGGATTGCTGATTCCAGTTAAGCTGATACTTAAATATGATGTAGTCGCCTTTCTTAATTCATTTTAGCAGCGTTGCCATAAAGCAATTTAGGGTGGCTTTTTTGATTTGAACCTATTCTTGGAAATTATTATTCAATTTGTGATAGGCAATCACGCGCTCAGGGTGACGAGTATCCTTGGTCTAGTTAAACGTGGCTGTCGGCATCTCAGAAAATGGCATTTATTGACAGCGCTGAAAATTTAACACACATGCATGTATATTCATGTTTTTATTTTAAGCTACTGTACTTAAGCGATAGCCGTAGAATTTACTAATCACAAGTGCTGCAATTGTGCTACCCCAGATTACGAAGGTTTATGAAACAAAAACTACCAGAAAACATCACCAGTTTCACAAAGCAAGATGCGAACTACGTCTTTGATGTTAAACAAATTATGAATTATGAACACCTGACATCTGTGGCATTCCGCAGCTGCATGAAATGTATAGGAATCGTTTTCCACGGAAGCATCAGTTGAATTTTGGAGTAAACAACCCTAACACCAAAACATTTCTGGCGTCAAAACAAAAAAAATAATACATGTAAAGGAAATTGAAACGGTTATTTTTTGGATGCCCACAATTAAACTGATATCAGCAGTTTTCATTTTCGGTTTAAAGCATATGACACGTCCAAACAGTTGCATTTAAAAATAATAAGTACTGCTCAAAATCACTTTAAAAATCAAATATTAAAATGCGATTAAGTATGAAAGTGAAAATGGCACATGGATTTAATTTGGCAGACTTGTTGGATTGTGGTCTTACGAATTGTTTACTAGGAGTTCAGGTGCACAATCAAAACATGGCAGAATGTTCTACTTGTGAACGGAAAGAAACTTTGTTTTCGAACCCAATCAATACAAGCGGATGTAGCCACATTTGATAAACTTTGTATAATTTGCTCAATGGAAAGTTATCTTCGTTTCGCTAGTTTAAAATATATTTTATTTGATTTCAAACTAATATTCATTACATGGTTTCAAAGAAAGAAAACAAAATTGAAAAATAAAATACTTATAACAATTTTTGAATAGTCTGAACGTTCGCATGACGCTATTGCTGTAACAGGCCTTACACATGACAAATTCACCTTGAGTTGCTCATCATTTTGAAACAGGATGTCCAGGGTTACACCATTAAAAAGTGTGAAAAAAGTGACCAGTGGAGATTCCAGTGACCTACATGTATATGCTTCCATATGCCTCAAAGATCCATGCATTTTCTTTTATTCGTGTTACAGCCCCACCAACACACACGTAAAGGAAAGACTTACATTGAAAGTAGGTTCTCAAAAAAGAATTGGTATTGCAAACGTAATACCTATATTTGTCGTCTGTGGAGAGCGAGTAAATTTATTCAACCCGTTATTTATGAGTGAATATCAACTTCTGAAGTTAACATCTGTTCCAAAACAATGTTGCAGTAATGGATGGGGTGACGACTCAAACGTTCCTACTTTGACATGTGAGATACTTTACGGTTCCTTTATTCAGCTTGAATTTTTCCATGAGTTGATTCAATTGAATAGCACCGTTGTGGAGAACGTATACTTAGACCATTATCCTTCTTATCCCGTACCTGCTCGTTCTCGGAAATAGTGGTGGCGGTCCATGTAATTTGAATTTACGAACATAATCACGAACCTCGTATATAATTTGATAAGTGAAACGCTTAAAATTACTAGGAATTACACGCACTTGAAGGGAAGGTGTGCACGTTGCACCCTGCATGCCCCACAGAGTATAGTTTTATAGAATGCTAATGAATAATTGTCAACCTATAATTTCCACTCCCATGCCGACATCTATATTTTGCTCGATCATACGGTATGAGAATGTATCTCCTTCGAAATGAAGCGCCCCCATTTTATTGGCAATGGGACCGAGTTAATGCGATTAGTGGCCGGACGCAAACTCTTCGTCGGCTTATTTCAATGCCTTGGATTGCTATAGCGACATCATGAAAGTCAGTTTAATAAGCAAATCCTTATTTCCTTATAGGGGTAATTTGGAGGATCAGATGCTCGTTTTGCTTTCATCTTGAGTTTTGGCGTAATAAGATGTGGGCCTGCTTGGCGTAACTACGTCAGGACAGGAAATGTTATGTGTAAATAAGCTTATAGTTGCCTTGCATGCTCGGCGCCATCCCTTTTCCCTCTTCATTGTAACTTATTCCTCCCAATAAGCCGAATAAAATGGAGATGCGTTTATTAAATTTGCAACTCCCCTCCCTGCGAATGCGACGCTCGGGCTTATCAAGACCATGGGACGCCACAATTGTGTTTTCATGACACACGAACAGTTTTACGCCCTATTATTAAATTTCCCGAGTGCAATGATGTAATTTGGACAACAATGAGTGATCAGTATTGGCTCCAGGGTGGCTGCGAGGCTTACTAGAGAAAAAAGTTTTGAAATTTGGCTAGACGCACGGTCTATTTTGAAGAGAGGCGAATTAATGGTTGGTTAAAGTTTTATTTGAACTAGTGCATTGGATATTCTGGGCCTGTGTTTCTGTCACGATGAGTCGGTATAAAATTTGCCAAGTTTTCGGGTCTTTGAAGACTAGGGAACAAGAGACATGGCACGTTTGGGACTCGCCATGGTAAACAGGCCAAGGAAACAGTTCGTTGAGAACCACATGGGTTTCGTATCAGAACTACAGTCATGTGCCAAAAATTAGCAACACCTATGAAATACAGTGGAAGCTCGATTATTCGAGGTAGTCGAGACCATGCCTAACTCAGATAATCGAAAGCATAATTAAAAATAGGTACATTCACGTTCTTCACCTTCTTTTTATGACGATTTTTCAAGGTTTATCTGGTCGGAACATCGGCTATTCCGGCAATTATCCGAGGTTGCTTTACTTTGATTGATCCGAATATCGGATAACCGAGCTTCTAATGTAGTCTAAAACCGTTATTACACGAGATTATTGTCCAGCAAACAATTGAAATTCAATTCCATGCACCAAATTAACAATTATTCGTAGTGCAAATATATCATTTTAACAGCCAATGTTTGCCTTTCTTCAAAATTTACTCTTACATTCTTATTTTTATAGACTTTATTAACATTTCCAGTGTAGTCATAGGAATATTCTCTAATTGCTTGCTTGAACTCATCAACTGTGTTGACTATTTTTGTAAACATCCATGGCCATGATACCACATACTGTATTCCAATTAAAACAAAACTTCGATAGTTAGCAAAGTTGACAAAACAGGTAAAGCATTGCTTTGATGGGATTATGCAGTGTTATTAAACCAATGAAAAGTGACTTGCTTTTTCAATAATATCAAATTATGCAAATCGCGTAAATCTCTTAAAATAGAGCAAACCGCAAACAAGTTAAGAATGTCATACTTTTTAACATTTGCCTGGTCTAGCTGTCTTAATTTCTTCTAACGTATGTGGTGATGCATAAACTTTGCCTGTGGGGATCTGCAGTAAAATCCGATTAACTAGTGCAAACGACCATTATCAACATAGCATTATTTGCTTTACTTCTTTTCTCACAATGTTAAAATCAATATCTTGTCTGCCATTAGCTTCTCGAACAACATGCGATCTTCGAGATTGAGTTGTATCCCTCCACGCACCAGCCGGGCGTATAATTTGTGCCTGGGGTCTGTACAAAAAAAAGAAAAAAAATGGTTTTTCAAAGGATACAGTTGAGAAATTGATGATTCCGGAAGAACCCGTTACTCTCGGGACATCCTGATGGGGACCCCTCTCAGCTGTACTTCACGACATGTACATACTTGTATATGGAGAAGTTGTTACGGTCACATCCTCAACTATTGTTTGCTGTCCAGGAAGCCAATGGCAGACACAACATATTGATTTTGACACGTGTGAGAAAACTTATCAATTGCCGCTTATAATAGTCGTTTTCCGCCATAATTTTACGGTAGTTCCGTAGGAAAGGTTATGCACCACACTGTATAATGTATTGTACTGTGTAACATGCAAAATTACTGGTTAAAAGGATGTTAGACTTTTTATTTTTATTTTTCAAATTTATTTAATTTATTATAAATAAGTGGGACAGTTTCAAATTATAAAAAAAATAACTCAGACCCTAGTGAATGACCAAATCTTACACGAGAAAAAAGTAATGTAGCACTTATAATAAGCATTTGAAGCAAAAATTTGTTTTTTTAACGGTTGGCTCAGCCGCAATGGCGATTTGTCAAAAGAACTTAAATTCTGTTACATATAGGCCTATATTCTGCATTTTATACACGAATTACGTATTAGTCTTCATTTTAGTTTTGTTTAAGATGGTGGTGAATGTAATTCTCAAATGGGTTTCTTCTAGGTAGGGCGAGATAATTAAGTGAAACATTCTGCCATACACTTTATTATGGTAATTGTTTTAACCGCCGCCATGGCTAACATTGAGACGTTCATGTAAACAATTTAATGTCCCACTGGCAGCAGCGTTGGTTCAGAAAAACAGGAATGGTGAAACGGCGTTCTCGGTCTGTACAACTATGCAAATTCACTCGTATTTTGAATGTGGCAACATCACGATGTGTGATCGTGGGAGATGATGGGACTGCCGTATTTTGAAAAAAAAAATATATATATATATGCTCGTACTTATGTTTGGGTCATGTTGATTTTAACTTCATCACAAATACAAGCAAATGCATTGTAATAAGAAACTATACTTCTATGGCTTCTCTGCAGGAGATTTTCCTATGGCTTGTAAAAACACTGGCCTTTACAATTTAGTGCATTTGCCCGGCGGGAAGCATAAAACATGGTATATTAGATGTCGACTATCTTGTAAAAAAGGTCAGGTGAGGTGACACCGACATTGGAATGAAACGACTAAGAAATTATGGTCTTGGACACCTTAGGAGTGAAACACTAGCGTTGAATCTTAAATGACGGTGGCACTTGAGGGTCATAAATGCAGCATGCGAATACTTATGCACAAAACAAAAGTATAAATATAAACTAGCAATATTTTACAGTATTAATATTATAATGAACTGTCTCTTTCAAGGATGCATTACTTATAACTGAGCCACACCGTGTAAAGTGACAATTTCTGACAAACTAAACTTGCTTTGTTTAATGCTAAAAAACGTAACTAACTTGGTTTAAATTACTCGCAAACAAGTATACATGTATGTCGGGCTATTAAAGTGTGCATTTGATCATTTTGTCATGCAGGGTGCAACATGCACGTTGCACCAGAACATGGTATAGTGACAAATCTGAAGAGTAGTTGGCCGCGAGCCCAACCAAGAAAACGTTGAGCCTTCTACTCTGAAAAGTTCATGCGTTTTAATTAAGCGAATAGCCATATAAAATGTAGCTCGGAGGGTTGAAGATTGATGCATTCGTGAATCCTAGAAGACTGATCGCACTTGAAATTGAAGCAGTTTGATGAAATGGAGCGAAGTCGAGACTTAAATGGTCGATTGCATTAAGCAAAAGCAATTACTTCTTTTGTAGTGGCTAATAGAGCACGTTCTTATATGGGCGTTTTATTGGTCTAGTGAGCTGCTAAGAAATGCATCAGGCCTGATAAGATGCGGCGTATATCAAACTGAAGCCGAGTGCCGATCGAACTGCAATCACATCCATTGAGAAGCCATAAATGCTCCATGGATGCAAGCCCATCTTTTTTTGGTTATCTCCCCCATATCCTGCGTTATGTCATAAAATGAAGCCCCGTAGCTTTTTGTGTTATTTCAAGAGCTTGGCCATGAAATGGTTCAAACTGACCGATTGGCCGATATTTGAATGTCTATAATTCCGAAATAATTAACTTTTTATTCGTAGGTACTTAATCCACCGATGAATAGTCGGGATTTAAATCATCCATAACAGTTTCAGGGAGAATATTTTTCCGAAAGTGCCATCATAAGCACTTTCTGAAATATATGGTCGCATTTTCTTCATAGTCTTCTTAAATTTGCCAATAAAGATGTCTCAAATAAGTTCGAGAAGGTTCAACAAAGGTACCTTTAAAGGGATCGTTCACAAATTAAGTCAACAAAAATTACTCTTATTTTAAAACACACCCATTCTTAAATCAAAAGTTGTCATTTACGGAAATGTCACCCACCTCTACATATGTTGACGTTAGTAAACGTTGGCTG